>JAVJIF010005462.1:0-278531 GCA_038442645.1 Agave tequilana
TCAAGGCTTAAATGCCAAGCTTAAAACAACACTCAATAAAAATAGGTCACCACTTCACGGGCATTTCTTCTCTTTCTGGCGTGGCCTCGGGCAGGCCCCAGAGTTGCTCCCCGGAGATCACCGCGAATCACGTCGGCAATTGAGTTAATTAAAGGAAAAGAAACTAAGATACCCTAAACCCTAATAAGGGCAAAAGCCAAAGCTTAATCACTGGATACAAACTTGATGGCAGAAACTTAACCTCACTGATCCTTGTTAATTAGTCTCCAAAATTTCCTTGGTTTTCAAAACCCATCACCATTGTCATCTTGTCTCCTTCTCCTCAACATCTCTAACATGGACTCATTATCCTCTTTCAGCCAGTGTTAACATGATTATCTTCTTGTTTTTGCTCCTGTTCCCTTAACAATATTTTGGAGTGGATTTAAATTCTTTAAAAAATGGCATTGAATTAAACTAATTCGAAATTAAAATTTAAAATGGGGTTTGCCTCCTTTGAAGTGGCATGGAAAAAGTGTGGTTGGCCCTTTTTCCTGCAAAAGTCATCTTCAGTAATTTTCCTCATTTCCTCTTGTGCTTGAGATTCTCATTGAGCCTGCTTCACATTTCCCATGAGCCTGCCTCTCTAATTAATAATCTCTCACAATGAGGCCCACAAAAGGCTGTGATTTGGTGAGGTCTAACAAGGGCCAAGATCATATTTTGTAGCCTAATGAGCCAAAAATTTTGAACAGATTATTTTAATATGAAGCAAAGTTAGACAAGAATTCAATGTGACAGGTATTAATCCTCCATAGTCTGGGATTCGACGTGACAGTATGAATGCTTTCTGTTCTGTATGAAATCTGATTGCGTTACTCAGGAAAAGCAATAAAAATTTGATCAATTGATCCAAGTAACCAACTACACCTCTCTCTCTCTCTCTCTCTCTCTCTCTAATAAACACACCACCTGCTTCCATGATAAAATAAAGTATAAATCTACAATGTAGGACCTCACAAAACCCACCAATTCTCGCACAATTCTCGCCAAAATCTCACAATCATTCTCCCGCAGACATGGTGAGCTTAAAGAATTTGTTTCGACATCTATTTTTCAATGCATTTTTGTCCAGTTCCTCCAAAATTCTTTGCTGGATTGGCCTGTTTCTTGTTCGCTTGTCAACCTCAAGAATTTGAGAGAGAGAATTGGGACCACCGTCCACTCATTTCTCCACATTCACTCTCTCCTCTTCCTTCAGTGCAGAGAACTCAACAGACCCTATGGGAGCCATAGGTCTAATCTAATCTAATGCAAGTCCTTTGTATACGGCAGTCAAGCTAGAGTAGGGGCCTCACTTGTGCGAAATTGCGAGTGAGCAGCGAAGTCCATGTGAGTTTGTCTTCTTGTTGATCATTCAACTCAACAACATAACAAAAATGGTGTCAGTGTGAGAGCTGTGGAATTCAAAGGGCACAGAATATCATTTTCCAGAATTGAGATAGATTTCTGGGTCCACAATTTGGATTTGATTGGGGGGAAAATGTTGTGCGTGCTGTGACTGTTGATTATTGCTAGTGATCCACCTCCTAATTTCAAGCTTTTGAAATCGGCTCTCCGAGGCATAGGATTTCAACAAATGTTCAAGATTTTAATGATGGTTTTTTTTTTTTTTTAATGAAGAGGTAATGTCATCGTTTACTTGTTTCTGACACTTGTAGTTTATGAAATAATTGGCCATGTAGACGTTGCGTATTGTGGTAAAAAAAGTTCTAGGGTAGTCAAAAAAATGCGCAAGACATGAATCCATGTGATGAGATCCTGAGCTCCTTATTCTCTCTTGGTGAGTTCTTCTGTTCTGCTGAGCCTTTGTTGCATCCTGTTACCTTCTGTGCCTCCAGGTGAGTGGTCTGTTCTTTGATCTGTTCTTCAGAGCTCCTGGGTTTTGTCCTTCTTCTTCCCTGGGATTTACAGTGGATGGAATTGGAATCAAGGTTGAGCTGTGATGATGTTCTGAGCTCTCTTCTTCCGTCTTGCTCTGTTGGTAATGGCTATGATGAATTCTGAGCCATCTTCGTCTTCCCTGTTGGGATTGTTAAGGATTGGATTTGTGGGTTAAAGAGCTATGATGATCAAAGTCTGAGCTCTTCATTTTGTTTTCATTAAAGTGTAATGGGCCGGGTTTGGGTTAATCCTGTAACCCCAAAACTGTGGGCCGGCCAAACCCGATTCTGAGGCTGCTATAAAAGGGCGATGCCTTAATGAATTGGGCATCGATTGTTTCTGCCCTAATTTTGGGACTGTCCGAGCTCGTTGAGCTCTCTGGTGTAACTGAGCTCTGCCGAGCTCAATTCCAGAGCAATAAGATCCTTTCTCTTCTCCAAATTCTTTGATTCCTTGGTGTTGCCTGTTCTCCTTGCTCTTCTCTCTTCCAATTGCAGGTCGAGATGCCGCCGAGGAATCGCCACCGCTACCAACCTGTCATCTCCGACGCCTTCGCCGACGAAGAGGACGCGTCAATGGTATCGGAGCCGACGATCCCAGGGTTTCCAGACGATCTCGGTGGTGAAGCAGATGATGTCACCCCGAAGACGGAGCCTAGAGGATCAGTCTCTTTTGACGAAGCTTGGAATTCCAAGAAACAAGAAGATCAAGAACGCAAGCACGGCAAAGAGTCAGAGCTATTGATGAGCGAACAGCCTTGAGAAGCCGAATGCTCGAGGAGAGGGTGGAGGACAAGATGAGATCGGTTGATGATAGGTTCCGATCTCTTGAGGAGAAGATGGACCTCAGACATGAGGAATTAGTTGGGATGATGGCCCGATTGTTCCAAGAAACTCGAGTGGGAAGTAAGGGACAAGATGAAATGGGACGAGGTGCAGTTTTTCTACAGTGAGATGCCTAGGGGTAGCCCAAGATGTATGCCTTCTCCTTCCTCTCAATTGAAACAGTCGACTGTAATGGGTGGGAAATCAGATGGGTTCTTGAGAAAAAATCCAAAATCACTGTTATCTTCCTCTACAGTTAGTAAGCTTCCACTGCCAAAGAATCCTAAGGTAGAAATTCCTATATTCAAAGGTGATGGAGATATACTGAATTGGTTGTATCAAATTAGAGCATGTCTTCACCATCCACCATACTCCAGTGGAAGATAGGGTAGAATTCTGTGTTTTCTATTTGCAAGGAGAAGCCCTGTTGTGGTGGAGGTGGCTAGAAAAACAGAAAGGAGGGACAGTTACTTGGACGGAATTTTATGATGAAATGATTCTACAATATGGCCCGGATGACCTTGATGATCCTCTTGCTGCATTAGCCAATCTGAAACAAACATGCTCAGTTCAAGATTATCACAAAGCTTTTATCAGGTTAGCTCATTTAATTGAGGAGACTGAGAAGAATTTAATCAGTCTATTCTTGTCAGGATTGAGGGAAGAATTGAGAGGTAAAGTTAAATTGGATAAGCCTATGACTATGGTGTCAGCTTACCATAGTGCAGTGGCTAGGGAGAGTATTGCAGTGGCAGAAAGGAAGCAATCTAGGGTTGTTCCTTTTAGGGGTTCTGTGAATAATCCTTTGATCACTAGGAATCAACCTGTTCCAGCTGCTGTGAAGGATACTAATACAACACCAGTGAGGAGGTTATCTCCAATTCAGGTTGAAGAGTACAGAAAAAAGGGCTGTGTTTTAAGTGTGATGAAGCCTATACACCAGGACATAGATGTCAAGGAAAAAGTTTAATGTTAATTGAGTGTGAGGATTCTGAAGATGAACAAGGGAAGGAAATTCTGTTAAGACCTAAGGACACATTGGGAAACAGCTTACCTGAGTTATCATTCCATGCCATGGAGGGAAGTACATCTCCTACTACCATTAGGTTCTTTGGACAGATTAATAGGAAACCTGTGAATGTCTTGTTGGACACAGGTTCTACACACAATTTTATTGATCCCAAGGTGGTGCAAAGAACAGGACTTACAGTTGATCAGGACACATCATTTAGTGTCACTATAGCAGGGGATGATAAGTTACAAAGTGAAGGAATTTGCAAAGCAGTATGCTTTAAGTGTCAAGGCTTAGAGATTGTCACTGACTTTCATGTATTACCCATAGGAGGTTGTCAAATGGTCTTGGGGGTAGACTGGTTACAAACCCTGGATGAAATGACTGTGAATTTCAAAAAGAGGAGAGTGAAAATTACAAGAAATAATCATTCTTGGGAGCTACAGGGGGTGCTCCCTAATGATATGGAAATAGTTTCAGCTAGGGTGATGGAAAAAACCTGTATCAGTCTACTAAAGGTTGGGTGTTGTATGTTTGTCAGAAAATAGATCCCCAACCTGTGGAAGAATGCAATGATCAACTACAAGCCTTATGCCAGGAATATGATGTGCTGTTTGAGGAGGTACTTGGCCTTCCACCTAAGAGGAGCCATGACCATCAGATAACCCTGATTCCTGGTACTGAACCTGTCAACTTAAGACCCTATAGGCATCCATGGGAACAGAAGAATGTTATAGAAAAAATGGTGGAGGAAATGTTAGATTCTGGAATTATCAGGAATAGTAGAAGCCCCTATGCATCACCAGTGGTCTTGGTTAAAAAGGCTGATGGTACATGGAGGCTGTGTGTGGACTACAGAGCTCTGAATCAGAAAACAGTTAAGGATAAGTATCCTATTCCTCTAATTGATGAGCTGTTGGATGAGCTGCATGGATCCAATATTTTCACCAAGTTGGATTTAAGAAGTGGGTATCATCAAATTAGAATGAGAGAAGAGGACATTCCTAAGACAGCATTCAAGACTCATTCAGGACATTATGAGTACTTGGTGATGCCTTTTGGATTAACTAATGCCCCTGCCACCTTCCAAGCATTGATGAATGAGCTGTTTAAGCCTTATCTTAGGAAATTTGTGTTGATATTCTTTGATGATATCCTCATCTACAGCAATAGTTTGCAGGAACATCTGAAGCATGTGAGGATAGTATTTGAAGTTCTTAAAGTTAACCAACTCTTTGCTAAAAGAAGCAAATGCCAGTTTGGGGTGCCAGAAGTAGCCTATCTAGGGCATGTGGTCTCTGCAAAAGGAGTAGCTGTGGACATGAACAAAATTCAGGCTGTAATAGAGTGGCCAGTACCAAAAACATTAAAAGCATTGAGGGGTTTTTTGGGCTAACTGGGTATTATAGGAAGTTCATTAAGGGATATAGTACCCTAGCTGCACCTCTCACTGCTCTTACCAAGAAACAGGCTTTCTATTGGACTGAAGCAACTCAGGTGGCCTTTGAGACTTTAAATCAGCTCTTACTAATCCTCCAGTATTGGCCCTGCCCAATTATTCCTCACCTTTTGTAATAGAGTGTGATGCTTCTGCTACTAGAATTGGGGCAGTTCTGATGCAGGATAATCATCCCATAGCTTATATCAGTCAGGAGTTGAAGAATCCTGGAAAACTTGCTTCTACCTATGAAAGGGAAATGCTGGGTTTATTATTAGCTACCAAGAAGTGGAGGCAATATCTCTTGGGAATGGAATTTATTGTTAGAACTGATCACAAACCCTTGAAGTATTTGTTGGAACAAAGACTTTACACTGAAGCACAACACACTTGGCTTTTGAAGTTGTGTAATTATAGATACAGAGTGGAATACAAGAAGGGCAGGGAAAATGTGGCTGCTGACAGTCTTTCCAGGAGAACTGAAGCCATAGAAAGCCCTGCATTGATGGAAATCTCAGTTATAGAATCTGACTGGATTGAATTAGTTAAGAAATTGTAGATACTGATGTTTATTTTTCTGAATTGGACAGAAAATGGACTGAAGGGTCTTTGGATACTGCCAAATACCAGAAAAGGAATGGGCTCTTCTATTACAAAGGCAGGATTCTGATTAGCCCTTCAGCCTCTGTCATCCCTTTACTGATAACTGAGCATCATGATACCCCAGTGGGTGGACATTCAGGGTATGAAAAAACCTATCAAAGGCTTAAAAGAGTGGTCTATTGGCCAGGAATGAAAAATAGTATCAAAAGGTACATCAGGGAGTGTGATATTTGTCAAAGATCTAAATATGAGACCACCAGACCTGCAGGTTTCTACAACCTCTCCCTATTCCTGGACAAGTGTGGGAAGAAATCTCAATGGATTTCATTGAGGGACTGCCCAAGAGCTGGGGAAAATCTGTCATCTTTGTTATTGTTGACAGGTTAACTAAGTTTGCTCACTTTTTACCTCTCTCTCACCCTTACACAGCTAAAACAGTAGCTGCCACTTTCATTGATCATATCTACAGTTTGTATGGGTTGCCTCACAGCATAGTTTCTGATAGGGACACAGTCTTTACCAGTGAATTTTGGAAAGAACTGTGGTCATTGCAGGGCACCCAACTCTTGTTCAGTACTTCTTTCCACCCTCAAACTGATGGGCAGAAAGAAGTGGTTAACAGATGTTTGGAAACTTATTTGAGGTGTTTCTGTTCCCATAAGCCCCAGGATTGGTGCAAGTGGCTGCCTTGGGCTCAGTTCTGTATAACACTAGTTGGCATTCATCCATTAGGATGACACCCTATCAGGCCTTGTATGGTAAGCCTCCTCCAACAATTTCTTCTTACATTCCTAAGACTGCCAAGTTGCAAGTTGTGGAAGATGCATTGTTGGACAGGGATGCAACTCTACAGCTATTAAAAGACAACTTGACCAAGGCTCAAGATAGAATGAAGAAGTGGGCTGATTCTCACAGGACTAAAAGGTCTTTTGAAATTGGAGATTTAGTGTTTTTGAGGTTGCAGCCCTATAGACAGGTTTCTGTGGGTGGTAAAAGATCTCAAAAATTATCTCCTTTATTCTATGGCCCCTATAGGATCATACAAAAGATAGGATCAGTTGCCTATAAACTGGAATTGCCTGCTGAAGCTAGGATCCACCCTGTTTTCCATGTTTCACAGTTGAAGAAGAAGCTGGGAAATACAATACAGGTTCAGAATCAGGTGCCATCTCACAATATTGAAGTGATCAAGGAACCAGAAGCTATTCTGGAACGAATAATGGTGAACAGATTGGGGAAAGCAGTAACAGAAGTTCTGGTAAAATGAAAACAATTGCCCATGGATGATGCTTCCTGGGAGAATTATTGGGGGCTGGTTAAAAGGTTTCCAATCTTCGACCTTGAGGCAAGGTCGATTTTGAGGGAGGAGCAATGATGAGATCCTGAGCTCCTTATTCTCTCTTGGTGAGTTCTTCTGTTCTGCTGAGCCTTTGTTGCATCCTGTTACCTTCTGTGCCTCCAGGTGAGTGGTCTGTTCTTTGATCTGTTCTTCAGAGCTCATGGTTTTGTCCTTCTTCTTCCCTGGGATTTACAGTGGATGGAATTGGAATCAAGGTTGAGCTGTGATGATGTTCTGAGCTCTCTTCTTCCGTCTTGCTCTGTTGGTAATGGCTATGATGAATTCTGAGCCATCTTCGTTTTCCCTGTTGGGATTGTTAAGGATTGGATTTGTGGGTTAAAGAGCTATGATGATCAAAGTCTGAGCTCTTCATTTTGTTTTCATTAAAGTGTAATGGGCCGGGTTTGGGTTAATCCTGTAACCCCAAAACTGTGGGCCGGCCCAAACCCGATTCTGAGGCTGCTATAAAAGGGACGATGCCTTAATGAATTGGGCATCGATTGTTTCTGCCCTAATTTTGGGACTGTCCGAGCTCGTTGAGCTCTCGGGTGTAACTGAGCTCTGCCGAGCTCAATTCCAGAGCAATAAGATCCTTTCTCTTCTCCAAATTCTTTGATTCCTTGGTGTTGCCTGTTCTCCTTGCTCTTCTCTCTTCCAATTGCAGGTCGAGATGCCGCCGAGGAATCGCCACCGCTACCAACCTGTCATCTCCGACGCCTTCGCCGACGGAGAGGACGCATCACCATGCTTGGTGGATGTTGGAGGTGAGGAATGAATGCATGATTGGAGCTGATCTGGACATTTCCAGGAATTGGTGAATCAAAGTAGGTTGCACATCCAATAGTTGTGAGTTTCTCCTCATCATAGCATGCTGAGTTAGTTTGCTTGATGTAATTGGAGTTGCAGCGTAGCATCGGACACATACTCATGGGCTTCCGAATGAGTAAATGGGCCGTTTGGCCCGTTGGGTTTTATACCTGGGCTGACAGGCCCACATCTCTAGTCCGGGCCTATAGCCTAGCGGGACCGAGCAACAGCAGGAATTAGGGGTGAGCAGAGTTGGGTTATAACTGAAATAACCGACCAAAAATCGAAACCCGAACCCGAACCGAATCGAACCGCTCTAGTTCGGTCGGGTTTCGGTTTTGTGTTCCAAAATCAGAACCCGACCGAACCGAATCGAATCTCTCACTCTATATATCACCCCCACCAAATTCATAATAAAAATTGGTGAAACTTTATCTCATTACTTCTAACAATATCATCTTTTTTATGTTGAACATGTGAAAGCTATGTTAAATACACAGTCACAATTGAGAATAATATTTATATTAATATAGTTCTTTTTTTTCATTCTTGTCATTAAAAGTTAGTAATAATTATGTGAGTTTTGATATAAGAACCCAAATACGGTGTAAAAGTTTTAGAATATGAAATTTTCAATTCACATTAAGGTTAGGGTCGTTTTCTTATTTTTAATTTGAGTATTGGATATTTGAGATTAGAATATTAAAGAATAATAATATAATGGTGATTAAAAATGCAAGAAATGATGGAAATAAATTGGCCTAACCAAAAAAACTGAAAAACTGAACCGAACTGAGTCGGTTCGGTTACTAAGCCTAATCGGTTCGGTTCGATTTTTAAAAAATTAACAAAAACCGAACCGAACCGACCGATACTCACCCCCTAGCGTCATGTGAAAAATCATGTGTCCAATTTGCACGTGCACAGCATGTGATGCAGGGGAGCTGGATATCGGTGGCAGAGCCAGAGGGTTGCCGACGAGCTAGGGTTTCTCCTCCGACGACGCACATGGATCCAGTCACCAACTGAGCCCGATTCATCATTGGCCACGGGTAAGGAAGACTAATCCCCTTGCACCATCTTAATATCCGATGAAGAACCACGAGATGGAGTAGCGACAGAGGGGTTGATAGACCGGCAGAGCAGAAAGGAGCACGATGGCCAACACAACCACAATGCCGACAATATAAATGGATATTTTCATATTGAAAATTCTGCCAGGAGGAGGGAACTGTGAAGCCATCCAACTTGATCTCAGTGCCGGGGATCAGCGGCTTCGAGAGATCAACCTCAACATTAACTCTGGCATAATGCCCCTTAGAGAGATGTTCAGAGGACTCATCAAGGCGAGCAAGAGCACCTTAGAATCGATGAGATCCACCGCAGATTGTATCCACTCTAGTTGTAGAAAATAAAAACAATTGCTTAGTTTGGGGCCCGTTTGTTTCAAAGCTCAAATTACAGATTTCTGCCCCCAAGTCAAATCAAGCAGAAATCATTTTCATTCATTGTAGCTACAGTGACGAGATCAGAATTCACGGTGTTTTTCTTCGCTCGCACGAAAATGCTGCGAGATCACAGTAGATGTACAATCATAATGATTTTAGTGGGCCTACAAGAATTTCTCTCCACCACAAAAAAAAAATAAATAAATAAATAAAAAATAAATAAAAATAAACATACCCTGCTGATATCTGCTACCTAGGACGTGTTTGGTTGGGCGGAAGAAAGGAAATGAGAAAATATAATTGCTCACTTCCCTATCTATTCAAACACCGGAAAAGGAAAATAAGAAAACCCCTTTTCTTTTTTTATTTTCTCTTTTACACAACCATTTTCCCACTTGCAGAATGCTATAGTTAATTTTGTGGTCATGTAGATCTCATTTGTAATAAGTTGTAGTACAAAACAGTTAATTTTTTGATCATGTAAATCTCACTTGTATTCTAATTACAGTCTATTTTTTATTTTTCTTAATTAATTTTTATTTTAATATTATTTTGCGGTCAACTTTGTGGTCAACTTTTTCACTTCCACTTCCACATTACCATCCAAACACCGGAAAAGACATAACATTTTTCAAACCACACTTCCCAACAACATCCAAACACCGAAAAACTTACTACCCAATTCCCAAGTTTCAAAGGGAACTATTACCACTTCCTCACTTCCCCACTTCCACCCTTAACCAAACAGGCCCTATAGTGAATTTTTCAAAATTCCCCCCCTCAAATTTGCAAAACAAAGGGGCCCATTAATGAACTGCTACAGTTGAAACATTGGTCATTTTACTCGTAGTTCTAATTATAGTAAGAAAAAAAAAAAAACCTAAAATTCAACTCTAACTAGTGCCTACGTAGAGATCCACTGTACCAAAACAAACAATTAGATTGATGTTTACTGCAGTTGTAGTTGCATGAAACTTCAACTGCAACAATCCAAACCCCACCAGCGAAGTTCGCAATTCACATGGGTCTCAAAGAGCGTCCTAGCATCCATGGCTTCTTAAATTGCATTCACCTCCTATTTGCCGTATTCACTTCCTCTGGACCGGTTCATCTGATAGGACCACGTTTTAGCATCTCTCTGACCAAGGCAAAACTTGCACACATTTGTACATTCATTGACCAAATTTGTCAGCGTCCCAATGGGACAAAGAACAAAAACAATCACAAAAGTATAGTCCCCTGAATTATCATTACACAAGCAATGAATCAACGCACTCAACAGTGACACAGTATTCGTCTCAACAGCTAATTTATCAAGATTCACTCTCATGCATGACACACAGCTTTCAGTTCCTTGACCAAAACATAATAAAAAATTTAGCGAAAGTTGCTTTTTTTCCACTGAGAAATGATAGCCAATTTCACAAATTTAGCGTTCAATTGATTTACGCATGTTTATATCAGGAAAAACATTCAATCATCAAATAAATAGCGGGTGTTCATTTTTATCAGTTGCACGTACAATTGCATATAGCATCTAACCTTCAAAATTTAATTGATGCATGACCAAGTGCATTGTAAGCTGATGTCAAAACTGATGATCTCGCCTTGGCCTCATTCCTCGTCTGAATAATTGAATTTTATTGAATGTGCTTGTAAATCAATCTGCCCACCCCTGTAAGTCCCTCTCTTCTTCTTGGTCTTCTCATGTCTAAAATCCCTGCAGGTTGAGAAGTGAAGATGATATCATCAACCATTCATGGAGAATGCCATTCATTAAAAGTGGAATTTACAGATTGCTTTCATCCGCTGAAGAGAACCAGTTTCAATTAATAGAATATTTGTCAAATGTTCAAGGAAAACAAATGCCCAATAAATTGTTCAGCTGAAATGCCACCCTCCTTATTTTCACTCCATTACTAAAATAATTTGATATTCCTCCTTATTTTCACTCCAGTACTAAAATAATTTGATATTTTTGGAAGCACAATAAGGAGTCGAACCACAATATGGAGTCAAAGCGCAACGTGAGCAGAGAGTTTGAAATTTGTAAGCCAACAACTTGCAAAAGAAAAAACTGACAACTATGAGAAGAAATGAAGGTGCAATTAATATTGATGACCAGAAGATATCTAAAAAATGATAATTTTCTTACTTAGGATATGATTTGTCATCGCCAAAGAGCAATAGGGGAGGATGTCAAACCCTTATTGACTTAACCAAAAGACCCCCACTGCTACTAAAATAGAATAATACAATAACAATAACAATAATATATCTTCTCAAAAAAACAACAATAATATATGGGAGAGGCTTTAATACTCCCAAGACATTAGTTATGCCCACCTATAAAGTGTGTAATATACAAAGATCTTGAACGATCCATTCTGTTCATCTTGATCTACATGTTTTAAAAGTCAATAAATAAAAATTCATGTGTTTTGAAGTTCAATTGCCCCATGCATCAAGTGGTTATAAAATCATTTTGCCACCACTAAAAATATAAGTAAATGATCTTCAAATTTTATAAATTTTTATGTGTATAGTTTTTGAAATGCATAGATCAAGATAAACGGAACTGATCATTTAATTTCAGCATAACATGCATTTTTGGAGGAGCCCAAGGAGTATTGAAGCCTTACCCATAATATATATAACGTAGAACTTGTTCTTTTTATATTATCTTGATGTATTATTTTTATATAATACAATATACAGACATATTTTGTTTTACTGCAGGTTCCAATATCTTTCTCCCAATTCCAAAGAGTATATGAATTTCTTCCATCCAATCATTACATTACATTGATATTCATTTGAATAAGATATAAGATAAAATTCAAAAAATCAGGACCCAAATTCAATCCGTTTTTATTGTTCTTTTTTCTTAGACGTTTTGAGACGAATCATGAAATGAAATTAATACCAAAATACATAATCTTTGTTCTCCACATAAAATAACGTGTGAATCTGGGATACACTATTTATTTTTCTTTAGGCTGTCCACAAAATAAATCATAGTAGTATAGTTCAAGTGGAGCAGTGCTGTATTATTATGTCACCCTAAAATACTCCTGAAGTTGAAGGGAATTTGCTAGAAGACTACTCTAACACCAACAACACTTTCTGGGAGAAAAGGCAACGAAGAAAAAACATAATTAAAAGATGAGGAAAAGCTGATGTGAAAATGCCGGAACTGTCATATGAGAAAAGGTAGATAAGGAGTATGAGTATGCACATGGAAGATTAGAGAGAGAGTAAAGACAAGCTGGTGGAAATCATTTGAGGTGATTTGGACATGAACAACAGAACTGGTGGATGACAAATGAGCAAGTTATAAGTGATACACATTGCAGTTGGAGATGCTGCTAGGGAAAGGGCAGACCATAATGTGCTGGAATGTGGCTAAAACAAATGAACACTGCAAATTTAATTAAGGAAACGGTCTTCAATAGAGCTAAAAGAAGGAAGCACTCGTGCACCCAGCTCGAGAATTGGGAGAAATGCTTTGATCATTGTTACTAAATGCTATTGCTGTGTGACCCTGACAATGACGTATCTTAGGCATGAGGGCTATACTTCTATAAATTAGAACCATCAGAAGAACATAGCAAGGAAGCATAATTTCTTCAAAACACTCTATTGAGCGCCTCTAGTATGTCCGATAAAGGGTTGGTATTTGAAAATAGCAATGATGGAATGCATTGGTTTTATGAGTGCTACCTTCCCCTAACTTGACCAAGAACTTCTTGCGCCTTAGCACCATATCCACTGCCTGTATCATCCTGCCAACCATGACATGAAAAGTGGTCAGTAATCAGGCATAAAAACTACAGCTAAAATATAATGCATAATCATAACAAAAAGGAAAGGAAAAAAGATACCAGAGCCCAATAAGAATTATCTTGAAGCCTCTCATCAGCAAATTTAACCTCATCAATCTTCACTCTTTGAAATGCATTGACTGTTTTTGGCTGTAGGAACAGCGACAACAAAATGAAATCAGAAATTCTATATTCAAGAGTTTACTCATTTCGTTGTTAAGAAATAAAGTACTGAGAAGACTTGCTGGCTTCATTATCAATATCAGAATTGAAAGCATGTCGTAAAGAAGCATAAAGGCAACCAATTCCCAATTCTTAATCTAGAAATAGTCGAATATGTTAGAGATTCTTTACTAGTTCTTTTTACCTGGTTGACAAGCACACATGAAATCTAGATAAAAGTTGCAAAACAGGTTCAGAGTAACTATTCAGATTGATTTCCAAGCTTACTAGGTAAGCCAGAAAAGTAAAGTATCAAGACAAATTGAGAACTCCAAGTCGCACCCAAGTATTCAATTAGTGATATGAGCTGCCCAAGTAGCTTTCTTCTGTTTTTAAATCCATTAGTAACCTATAGGTTCAAAAGAATTGCACCAATGGTTGTCAGCTGACAAAATATGGTGACATTAAATATCAATCATCATGGTTCTAATGAATTTTCAATGATAAAAACAGTAAAGAGTTCAGTAACTTGTTCGGTTTCCAGCAGTGTCACACTATTGTCATTGTGTGATGATCAAGCACAAAACATGTGTAAAGGCTTCACAAAGATTTTAGAAAACAGCAAGAACATAAACAAGAGAAAGGAATGGAAGAGATGGAGAGAAAAGAACCTTTTTTTTTTTAAATAGTTACATATATTATAAATTTTAGAAGAGACCAGATAGTGCAGCAAACAGGTGAAAACATTAAATTCCAGATGAGCAGAGACTACCATCCCAAGTCCCTTCTAATACTTGAAATTTTGTAGGGGGTCACCGAAACACAATAAGAACTAGCAATAACATAGTAGAAACAAACAATTAAAACATTTGACATTAGTTCATGTTTCCATGGCCACATACCAAAAGAGAGGGGAAAGAAAAAAAGAAAAAAGAAAATGAGACTGATATGTAGTAATATTGCTTCTTTCCGTATTGTTATTAATCTTCTACAGTAGTTTGGCATATTAACATGTAGAACACTGACATTAATCTTATAACAGTAAATGTTTATACCTCAGCCGAATGCTTTTCCTTTTTCTTAGATTTAGATGCTTTCCCTCCCTCGTTTTCACTCTTGCCAGGTTCACCATTAGCCATTGATGCGCCCCTGATTCCTTCTGCACATCCTGACCACTATCATCTTGTACTTGATGAGATGCTTTACCAGTATTGTCGAAGCTTTCACTGCCCTTCTCTGTCTTCCTCTTTTTACTAATAGCTGTATGTTCACTGTCTGGTAAAGACTTGTGTTGCTTTTTTGTAGTCCCGCTTTCAGCACCCTCCAATTTCATATAAGACTCTCTGGCGGTTCCATTCCCATCCTGTGATGCTCTTTCTTCGGAATCCAATCGTTTTCTTTTCTTGTGAGCTTTCTTTTCAATTTTATCAACATTTTCTGTTGTTGCAGTCTTTTCCTTTACCAGTTCAGATTCTTCCAGAGCTTTCATTGTATGCCCGTTTCCATCAACAGAAACCGATTCTATGGTTGCCTCTGTTTTCTTTTTCTTTTTCTTTTCACCTTTCTGTTTTGCATCTGATTCAGCTTGTAAGGCAGACGACATGTTGGTCAAAGAGTTCAGTTCCGCTATCTTCTCTTTCATGATTTCCTGTAGCTTCTCTTTTTGATCGTTGTGTGCAGCGTTCTCATCAAGACCATCCGAACCAATCTTGTGTTTCTTCTTCTTCATTTTCTTATCTTTGACTTCATCATGCGCGTCCCCAGCAGATTTCAACTTTTCAAGATCATTTGAAGTGTCTAAGCCATTCAATCCACTACTGTTCTTATCCAATATATGCTCCGTCCCAGGGTTGGTTCCATCATCAGATTCTTTTTTGTGCTTTCGTTTCTTCTTATGGATGTGCTCAGTGGCATCAGGGACATGCTCAATCTCATCTTTACAGGCACCACCACTTTTCTGTGGATCTGTAAAATAGATTTGTTCAGAATCAGGAGCTGAGATTATACCATCAGAATCAGGAGTTGAAGCAAAAATAGCTGGTCTACAAGACTACCAAATGAAGTGGGGTACGTAAAGTGTAAAGCCACACTCTATAGATGATGTTCTACAAGACTTCAAAACACAAACATGTAAAATCATGCGCTTCCGGATGCTTCCAAATACATATATGTCCATTAAATGCTATTATTATTGTTTATTTTTATAAACGGTTTGGTCCTCTTGAAATATGGCAACCTCAGGGTCATGCTTATCTTGGGGCTAACACCCGAATTAGTAGATAACCGCCCCTTCCACACAAAATAGATATCCAATGGGGCATCAAGCACCTACAGAATGGGGCAACTTGAATTTGCAAGATAATGGTCCAATGGGTTTGGAAGCATCCAGATCTGTTGCATTTGACTCGTACGTGGTCTAAGATGGTAAACTATTACCAGTGAGGACAAATTCAGGAACTCCTGTCATTTTGTGTGTGTGTGTGTGTGTGTGTGTGTGTGTGTGTGTGGGGGGGGGGGGGGGGGGGGGGGGGGGGGGGGTGGGGGGGTGGGGGGGGGGGGGGGGGGGGGGGGGGGGGTGGGGGGACTAAAGCCCTGGGGCAACCTATCAAATAGCAGAGACATCCAACACCGTGAATATTCTCTATAACAACAAAATTGTAACAAAAGTAAACCAGATATCATCTTGTATGCAGACACTGACATGCACCACAAACAAAAGTATGTAGAACAGACCTTTCTCCTTTCGGCGGTCGTTCACAGCTTCTTCATGACTGCTGCTGCGCATTGCAGGGTTAAGAAACATGAGAATACACACGTATAAATAATTAGTTCTGCAAGCTAAGTTAAATCAGAAGAGGAAAAATTAAAATTATCAGCAAATCCTAGTAGAATTAAACATGAAGCAGTAAAAAAATCCAGATTCCCAATCTAAGAATATTGGGAAAGAAGGGACTAGATTAGAAGCTAATGGCGATGTGTTTCAGATTATTCCTCTCAGCTATGCACATCAGTTACCTGGATGAAAAGTCGAATGACTTTGCAAAGCAAAATCTTAAAGTATTTGTTGAGGTCAGAGATGTCATACAGATCAATTCAACATTCTAGGAAAAGATAAGACAAGCTTTTATAAGCCTGTTTCTAGGGAACCAGACACTAACTCATCAAAGCAAAATAGAAGTTATTATTTGGTGGCCAGCACATATTTTGCAGTATCTACCACTTTCTTGGCTGATGAAACATGACAAACAAGCAACTTAAATTAGTTGGGAGAGGAATGTGAATGAAAAAAGAGAATTGAACTAGTAGTAGCCCAATACACATTATTTGATGCAACAAGCAGAAGATATAAATTTAAGGGGGTTCTTTTTTTTTTTTTCTCCCTAAGAGTTCTTCCATAAAAGTGAAGTTAGAGACTTGGGTCACATTAGTAGGTTGAGATAAGCTTCAATCTTTCTTTGAGTCAAATTAGGAACAGGGCACATCTTGAGGTTTGTTTGTAGTAAAAATACGAGATTATAAAGAAAATAGATGTTAGATAATTTTCAAATAATAGGTCCGTGTATGGGCCCACGCCCACACTCTTTTTTTTTTTAGAAGGATTTCGTAATGGATGTCTTTGAAAGAATTTCATATCAGAATTCTGCATGTGATGCTGAGTGAAAATTTTAGAACTGGATTCCTAGATAAGGTAGGTTCAGTTACTATTTTGTTAGAACAGGTTTGGTTGAATTATTCCATTTAGACCTGGTAAATCCCATTTCTTAAAGCCTTAAAGAATGAAGAAAAGTAAGTGAATTACAAACTAAAGTATGAAAAAAATGTGGAATCAAAGTTTTCGTTAATTTTTCTTCTACTTCTTATATTATTTTCTTCTTTCGCATACTTATTTTACAATTTTCTTTCTGCTACAGACATGATACTAGACTAATAGTTAGTCTAGACAAAAGCCAGAATTCAGCCCAAAATGTTTATTCGTACATCTCAAACTTAACCTACATTGTAACTGATTCTCATTAAAACTATCACAAATACACCCCGCAATGTGATTGTCATGCAGCTAATGGTGATTCCTAAATAATGATTGCATGACTGCATTGATCTTGTTGTGATCACACTTGAATATATGATTAAATAATTTCGCGTCATCATAAACAACCTCTTACAGTTGTGCTATTAGTTTTCAAACTTTCAGCGTAAGTTCACTATGATTAGGATCACATGCATATTTGTGTACATACTTTTAGTGCTATCCAAATCCACCAGATACACATGGATCTGGATAACCCTCTGACTATTAAAATGATGAGTTGACCAAAGATATCCTAAGGAGGGTTTACAAATCCACCTCTTAGATGGATTTAGAAACGAGGGATATCTTTGGTCAACCATATTGACCCTCAACTCTCCATTAGGGTTTTCCACCTAATATTTATTGTTTAGGTGGATACCCCCCGGGCAGGGATATACTCCTGAACAGCCTTAAAACAATGTATGCATGTCTTCCAGTGTTTTAAAAGGCAATGATCTAGGTTCCTAACTGGTTCACCAGGGCGCTTAAATTATCCACCTAAGCAGTTTAAGTATTGTGACCCCTCGGGTTACCAAGTGGGCAAGTATGTTTTCTCACCTTAGTATCTCGTTAAATTAGACACTATAATACTCTCATAAGGAGCACATGTTCATTTAACTATAATATGGATAAAATCATCAAAACTCATTGTCACCACCTTTATTATCATAAAGGAACACAAATGATATCACTATATAGAGTGTGTCATCTACACTAGAGGTTAAATTATTAAACCCAACATCTTAATCCTCTCAGCTTTAACGTAATTGTTTCGCCTTTTAATTTTTCTAGTTAGCAGTTTAGCACCAAAAACCAAGTAAACCCTGATGACATTGATCAGGCAACATTCACCAGCCACCTATAACGCCACCACCCCGTCCACCGTAAGCGAGCCACCTCCACCACCACTTCCAATTTTATAATAATTTTCTTTTCTTTTTTACATTCTTTCACAATTATCTTTCTTTATTTGATTCTCTCTCTCTCTCTCTCTCTCTCTCTCTCTCTCTCTCTCTCTCTCTCTCTCTCTCTCTCTCTCTCTCTCTAATGGTGCATAAATGAGATCATACTATTGCATGATTGGTAGTTTTATATGGTTCTTGCTTGTAACTTATTTAGAAATTAGAAGGTTCTATAGTAATTTGGGCAATGGCTTAATATCCGTATTTTATTTAAAGCAATGCAGTTATAATTTATTCAGAAAGAGGGGAAAAAAACCAAGTAGAACCTTAGAGCATAGTTTGAAATATCATATGATTCTAATACAATTAGGTATATTGTATTGGTTTTTGGCCTACCCAAGACGATATCGACCTTACAATATCGAGTTCAGGTGAAAGAAACGTAAATCCATGGTATGTGACTAATACCAGAAGGTATTGAGTTCGTATCACCTGCTACAGTTTGGTGTTGGTATTATTTTTCCTAAAGGCAGGCAATGAGTTGAAGAGGAGGAAATGAATTGCAGAAGATGAGGATTCCCTGTGCGCGCGCGGAGTGAGTGAGTGAGTGAGAGAGGGAGGGAGAGAATTCATGAATAAAATTTTAAAATTAAATGAATGCTTTGAAATCTAACCTGTCCTAATTGCAAGGGGCTCAAACACGAGATCAAGTGAAGAAGTAGATTGGAAGAAGATCAAGTGCAACGTTGAGGAAATCGACAACATTATGCTCTCCCGCAATCATGCCAAGGTCACTTGGTTTTCTTTTTATTTTTCTAGATGAATTCAGGTATGCATGCGTGTGCGTTAGGCCATAAGGTGTGGCTGATGGGTATTGGGCCATTAGGCTAAGCTATAAAATTAAACTTCTAAATGGGAACGGATTATTGAGTTTTTGGGCTTAATAACCCAAATTTAATTAATTTGTTAGCAAAAATATAATAATTTAATCCTAACAAATAAATTTATCACTCTTTTAGGGAAAAAAGTGTTAGCTCATGCATTGTCAACAACTGTTTTTTTAATAACATATAGCTAATAGCTTTCACCAGAGCAAAGCTTAATTTAATTAGTCAAGACTCAAGAAGAGAGTAGCCACCTAATGTAACTTTTAGCTAATATATTAGCAAACACTAATCTGTTAGCAAAAACTTATTTATTAGCTAATATAAAATATAATTGTTCGATCATTGTTAAGTTATTTTTTAAGTTGCTTTTTGTATTTGATTTCTATATTAGGAGCAATTTACATATTGTAAAAGAATTAACAATCTAAGCAATGTCCAAGTTTTCCATGACTGAAAAGTTAACAATCTAATCTAAGTAATGTTTAAAGAGTTTTAAAAAAAATATTCATTTAGACTTTGTCATCTAAGCAATGCCTAAGTTTGTAATAACACTCTTTTAGCTTATGCATTCATTCACATAAGTTAAATTGTGTTTTTTTAATATCTAATCTAAATTGTTATAGCATCAACTACTAAAGTGTTCCAAAAAATTTTGTCAAAATGTTATCAAAACTCCATCAGTTATTCCAACAAAAAGAACAGCAAAATATTGTTCATTATCTTAACAACTTTTTAGCAATTTTTAGTTTTCTTTTTAATTTTTTAAGATGTGAGACCAAGAATGATACGGCCAATACTGCTGATTTAGAACACCATAACTCTTCCGACTGATATTGATCTGAGATTGATATTAGCAGGTTCTGTTACTGAGCAGCTGCCTAGGTGCTTGGACATCCGCTTAAGCAGCCAACACAATTGGTTGCTCTGCCTTTTTCTTCCCTTTAAAACCATTGACGTTTGCATGCACATCATCCATATGTTGAAGCATGGACTGAACCTAGGACTCCCCACAACCCATCGCCAATAACTTGCAGCTTGTGCTTGGACTCCAAGGTGTCATTTTTGGTTCTCATCAAGGAAAACAAAATAATACGTAACCAACCTAGTTACAAATAATACCTTGATTCCAAGAACTTGGAAAATAGGTCCTCCAAATTGATACTAGTTGCTTTCAGCCCATCATTCTGCAAAAATCAGAAGAAAAGGTTGCTTAGCACAAAATTGTACTATTGGTGCAATATGAGGAACAACAGAACTCAAGACAGATGCATCTTAGGTGGACAAATGGTTTGATGCAATAATGTTAAGCCAGACAAATATAACAAGCTGTGCGCACATTTGTGTTTGCAACTAAAGAAAGAAAGCTATAAAATGTTTTAAAAAAATGAGAGTAAACCCAACATAGCGATTATTTTAAATTAATATGCAAACGGCAATTGGAATCATAAGTTGAAACATTAGCATGTTTGAAAGAATGTTTGAAAGAATGGAAGTAATCATTAGTACCTTAGAGAAAGATAAGCATGAGATTTTATAAAACAATTTGTCTAAAACAGGTACTGAGTTGTGACAGAACAATATTCCGCTGCTGAAACTTTAATTCCTCAAAGCTTCCTTCAACTAATGTAGGAAGCCAAGGCAACGGCAACAACAAGATTCGCATTAGTCGACTAATCAGCAAGATTAGTCAACTAACCCTCTCAGTAGTCGGCTAGTATGCTTCACAGAGAGTTGGTAATTTTTTGAGCTTCTCATTAGTCGATTATCTTCTCATTAGTCAGCTAATCTCTTTCATTAGTCGGCTAATCTCTTTCATTAGTCGACTAATTTTCTCATTAGTCGACTAATCATCCCATCAACCGACCTCTGTATTAGAAAATCCGATTATGTTTAGGAGTTTATTTTCGGGTCCAATTTGGATTCCATTTTTTTTTTTTTTTCTTATTTATTTCTAGCTTTCGAGTTAAGTTAGACTTCTACTTTTAAAGCCTATTTAAGGTCATTGTATCTTTATTTTTGAAATTATCTTGTGAACTTTTATCAATTTTCCAATAAATAGAATTGAGTTTCTCTTTTCAATTGCTCGTGGATTCGAGTTATTCTCTTCTGCTCGTGGATTCGAGTTGTTTTGCTTATGGATTCGAGTTGTTTGCTTGTGGATTCGAGTTTTATCCTACCTAAAGGTATCCTTTAGGGTTCGTCGGCGCTAAAACAAGATCGAACCTTTATTACGCTTCTTTATCTGCATCAAGTGGTATCAGAGTTACGACTACTTTCCGACAATGACAGAAGACAACGATGCTTGCAACACCTTTCCATAAAGGTAGGCGTTGTTGAAGGGATATCATCACTATGAAATCTACTTTGGATCTTGTGTCCAAGAACTTAAAAAGTTGTCCCTCAAGATTGATGATCGAAGTCTAACCGATGGTACGTACCGAAGCGAACATGATCGCAAATCGAATCAACTTCCACCACAACAACCTCTGCCACATCAACCGCCACCATATCAACCACCATCACATCGACCACCACTACAGCATTCACTACCAAGACGTCCTCTACGAAATCTCCAATATGAAGATCTCTCTGATGAGGCAGAATTAAATAATCCCTTCTATCAAGATGACAACTTTGAAGATGAAGCTTACAATAAGGGATGACTTACGGACGATCCCAAGGTGATTAGCCAATTCTAATCCTAACAGGCGAGGTTGATTTCCTTTTTCCTAATTATAATAGAAGAAGAGTATTCAAGTACTAATGAATATAGGATGAGAATTGAGATTTAATGAGAACCTTGATATGATGTGGAGGTTCTTTGACATGATGTATGTTCTCGAGAAGAAGCATGTCAAGTTCGTTACATACAAGCTCAAGGGAGAAACCGCTTCATGGTGAGACCAACTGCAAATCTCAAGTAAATGTTAAAGCAAGTCACCCGTGATGACATAAAGATGACATAAGGCACATGGAGTTGAGGTAGATTCCTTCCACCTGATTATCAACAAATCTTTTATAATCAATTTGAACAATGTCAATAAGGTTCAAGGACTGTTGTAGCCTACACAGAGGAGTTCTATCAATTATCATCACGCTGCGATCTATCCATGACGGAAGATCAACAAGCGGCAAAGTACATCAACAGTCTAAAGTACTCCATCAAAGAACGTGTGATCCTTCACGAGGTGTTCTCTGTTGATGAAGCCCACAACAAAGCATTAAAGATCGAGTGGTTACAAAGTAAAACTCTACTTTCCAAGCTTTTGATGCCAATTGAGGAGACAACTGAAGCCCCTGCAGCAGCCCAGTGACGACATCAGCCCTTATTGCAAAAGACAAGGAGAATCCCTACGCCAAGCCTGATGTTGGCAAGTGTTACAGGTGTGAGCACAAGTCCAATGAATGCCCAAAGAGGAAGCAAGTCAACATGGCAGACCGCGAAGAAGAAGAGGAGGAACTCGAGATTGACCCTGATGATTCAAAATTTGTCGAAGAGCATGGTGAGTCAGCAACTTGTGTCGTACAAAGGCTGCTATGCAACCAAAAGGCTCCTGACACTATGCAACGACATCAAATCTTTTATTCGAGGTGTTCAGCCAAGAGCATATGCAATCTCATCAATGATAACGGGAGTTGTAAGAATATCGTTTTTTGAGCATTGTGAACTATTTGAAACTAAAAACGAACTACATCCTCAATCTTAATTATTGGTTGAATCAGAAAGGCCTATCTATCAAGGTATCTTTGTCATATTCCTATTTCAATTGGCAAATTTTATCAAGATTATGTTGATTGTGATATTGTCGATATGGATAAGTATCATATTCTTTTAGGGAGACTATGGCAACATGATGTTGATGCGACCCATGGAGGCAAGAGGAACATATATGTGTTCACTTGAAAGGACAAAAGAATCTCCATGAAGCCTATTCGACCTAGTCCAAAGCCTACAAAAGAGGAGAAGCCAAAATTCATATTCATAGGCAATCGAGGCGAGTTCTTTGTGGAATCGAAGGAAACAAAGTAGAGCTTTGCTCTAGTGGTCAAGGAAGAGGTGGTTTCCTCTGCTGAATTTCTGAAGAGATGAAGTTGGAACATGTGAAAGAGCCTAAATCACTTTGACAACATAGCGCAACTATTCTTCATAATTTCAAAGATAATTTTATGCAGAAGGAGAGTGCTCGAGATGCATGCTTTCAAATTTTCAAGTTCATATCATCTACTATTGGTACATGAGCACGACAAAAGCATGACCCATCATTGACGTACAACTATAAGGAGACGTACGACTTGTCAAATTACAATTGGAAAAGATTCAGATTTTCTAAGGTGATGCACATTATTTCATGTAACACGACTATAGGTGTTCTATACGGTGTGCCAAGTTTTATCGTCAATTGCGCTTTGGAAACTCTTCGAGAAAATCAAGATTTTGGGATCACACTTTTCCTCAGCCAGAGTTTGCTAAAGATGGCGTCGTTCATTATTCGATTAGTTGAAACTTGAGGACGAGTTCTTTTGAAGAGAGAGGACTAATGTGAGAAGTCAAGACAGCGACAGCAACAAAATTCGCATTAGTCGACTAACCATCAAAATTAGTCAACTAGCCTCCTCAGAGAGTTGGTAATTTTCTGAGCTTCTCGTGAGTCGACTAATCACTTCTATCAGTCGACTAATCTTCTCATTAGTCGACTAGTCACTTCTATTAGTCGACTAATCCTGTCAACTGACATCTGTGTTAGAAAATCTGATTATGTTTGGCAGTTTGTTTTCAGGTTCAATTTAAATTCTAAATTGTTTCTTTTTTTATTTCTAGTTTCCTAGTTATGTTAGACTTCTACGTTTAAAGCCTATTTAAGGCCCTTGTATTTTTGTTTTTGAAATTATCTTTTGAACATTTATCAATTTTCAATCAATAGAATTGATTGTATCTTTTCAATTGCTCGTGGATTCAAATTATTCTCTTTTGCTTGTGGATTTGAATTGTTTTGCTCGTGGATTCGAGTTTTATCCTACATAAAGGTATCCTTAGGGTTCATCGGCGCTAGAACGATTCAAATTATTCTCTTTTGCTTGTGGATTTGAATTGTTTTGCTCATGGATTTGAGTTTTATCCTACATAAAGGTATCCTTAGGGTTCATCGGCGCTAGAACGAGATCTAACCTTTGTTACGCTTCTTTGTCTGCGTCATCAACTCAACTATGGCCACTTAATTAGGTCCAAAATTAAGTGCCGAGAACCTATCAAAACTAAAAAATTCTCAAATTCTCTCCATCTTTAAGGAAGCATTATAAATTAATATCATTGAGTAGTACAGTGAAGAGCAAACAAAAAGAGAATCACTTTTAATATTAAGCCACTGAAGATAACAAAATACTAGAGAAATCCATGATAAGGCAATTTTTGACTCAGGAAAGGATCATACCTCGAGCTGAGCTTCAGATCGAAACACAGAGAGTGTCGTGTGAAACCCATTGCTCTCGAGAAAGGCAGCAATAGAACTGAGAAACCTCTGTCGACTCTTTCCCCTGGCCCCATCAACATCAAGCGCTAGGGTTTTGGGGTCAACTGAACCATTTTCTAGGGTTTCTGATGGCTTGCTCTTTGATTTCTTCTTCTTCTTGTTCTCCTTCTCCATCTGTTTGTCCTTGATTTTGCTATCGATCGCCGTTGTGGATTTGGAATCGAGCAAAACTTGGCGAGGGACGAAGGGGATTAGGGCTGACGTGGCGAGCCTGTTGGGCGCTTTCAGCATGAGCCGCTGAAAGAGCGAGGGGAAAAGAGATGTGAAAGGGTAGGGTTTATGAAGAAGATGGGAAATAGGATTAGGATGTAGATCGGCCCCGCAATGGATTCGGGTCCAGAATTTTGTTCTAGAAGATTCACCCGTTTACGGAAGTGGATCGGGTTGTCGGAGATTGGATCACTGTATTTATCATGGATCAGGTTGGGCCAGCGTCCAATGGGCCAATTGTTCCGCTTACATGAATTCTGACAACGTGATAATTTGAGCTTGAGCCTTGAGTAAGCTTTTGTTTTGTCACTGTCCTTTTTTTTTTCCATAATTACGAAACAAATTTACCAAAATAAATTAAACCAGTGAGACTTAATTACTTAATTCACGTGATAGTTTTATTCAGTTTAATCAAGGGGTCTCATTGGATTGAATCGCTCAGAATACGATAAAAGATATATTTTCAGTTAGGAAAAACAAGGATAGTGTTTGGACTCAGCACCTTACATCACATGGAGATGTGTTTTGAATAGATCGTTTATGATCAATGCCGTATAATAAGAGAATCTAACAGCAACGACAGGTTGAACTGTGTGGTAGTTCATAATTTATAGTTCTTATAGACTACATGGCAATTATACATGCAACTAGCTAACTAGGAAGATTTAAAAGGTATATGTTGTTAGAAACTAATTCTTCCCAAAAGGTACATTTTAGGAGAAGCCACAACTCTAATATAGCCCGTCTGTAGTCCAGAGAGACTTGAGCTTACAGGGCTTTCTACAAGGTGGAGGGCCCACACTCGGTGTGGGCCCTCCACCTTGTAGAAAGTCCTGTAAGCTTAAGCCTCTATTGGAACTACAGACGGGTGTTAGAATATAATCCTACGTTGACTGTGTGAAGAAAATTCAATGTTTTATATTAAACTTGTGGCCTCTCCCTGATAAGTTACATTTTGAGAAGAATTGTTTCCTGATATGGTAACTGAACCAAACGGTTCAAGGCGAGCGAAACAACTTAATCCAAGAGGAGAACCCAACAAGCGGTCACAATCTCCGGGAAAACGGACCATCACATACAAAAGTGGATTACAATTACATAAAATATCTATTACCAGAGTGAAGATATATTTCAGTATTTAGCAACTTGAGAGACTTTTTGTCATCTATATGGTGCAACAATTCAAAAACGAGGTCATGGTAGATACCAAAAGAAAGGGAAAAAGATTGCTTGTGGTGAAATCTTTGATTTTAAGCAACTTTTTCATAGTAAATCATGTTTAAATGCTTTAATCTCCAACAGAGCAGGAATCACTTTCCGTCCAATTTGTAATCCCATCCCCCCCCCTGTATTTTATTTTTGCTTTCCCACCTCTTTTTGCTGGATGCCTTGAGAGTTGGCCCCTCTTTTAACCGCAGCCTGGTTCTTCTCTTGATCGTCAAGGAAAGCTCTCAACTTTTCCTCATTATGTGATCTTAATTACTTACATACTAGCTCGTTTCACTGCCCTTTGGATCTCATGAATGTGGTGCGTGGAGAGACGAAGAAGAAGGGCAAAAAAATAAAGAGAGAGTAGAAACGCACGCAGGAGAATCTCTTTGTTTTTCTTCATCTCCAAGGCACACATCTATTCGAAGTTCAATCCACACACGGTAGATCAAAATTAACACATACACCTCTCACTTCACATCATATTCCATTCTTCATCACACATTTCTTCTCGTGATCGAGCCATCGTACGTGAAAAAAAATTAATGGCAGGATTTGATATTGCATAAATTTTGATGTCATTAAGAAAGGAGGGGGGGAAACCCTCATAATCTCTAAAAATTCTTGAAATATTATGAGGCACTGAAATGATTGTACAGTGCTAGCGGAAACAGATTGACCAGTCAATGCTGAACTGAACTAGGCTCGCCCAGATGGATTTAATAAAAAAACAAATGCAGGAGATCACTATAACTCTGTCATGTTGCATTGAAACCCCTGGTTAAAGTTTGACAGCACAAGAGACTAGAGACCGATCTCAAACTGTACAGTTCTCTGAGCTCTGAACTCTGAAGCCTCAACTTTACAACTAAAAAATTATTACCCAAAAATTTATTTATATACACAACCTACCTCACCTTTTTTTTTTTTGTGGAAAAAGAAAAAGGAACGAAACCCCTGTTTTTATTGCATAGCTCCCTTATTTCACCTTGTTGAGACGAGAGAGAGAGGATTGGTTTTTGGCGAGAGATGAAGAGAAGAGGGTGGATTTTTCATGTCCTTGGCCTTTTAATGGTGGAACGCTACATGGGTAATCTCGCTTCTTTCACCGCACATCTTCAATCTGTCTCCTAATTATTACTGTCATTGTTATGGTACCCGGTGTTTTCTTTGTTTGATATTCAATGTGTTTCTCATATCACTGCTGAAAAGGACGAGACTGTTCAAATGAGAAATCTTTTGTCATTTTTTTTTTCTTGACGATGGTTTCATGTAATTTTTTCCCTTTTCGGTTTTGTTATTATTTCCAAATTGATCAGTTTGGTTTTGTGTGGGAAAACATCAACAGACACTCTGATACTGCCCTATGTATGAGAAAAAACGGTGATTGTTCTGAATGAAAACCTTGTGATCAACATTAGTTAGTAAATCCATGGTTAGCATATTCTTTTTTAGTTGAGATTTCCACTGCATCAGTGTGATCTTTTAATTCTGATATGTCACTTTATACCATATCAAAAGGTTAAAAATTGCAAGAATTTTAGTACCAACTACCAACTAAGCTGGCAATTCCCTTCTCTAAATAACTGAAAACATCCCTGTCTATTGTGCAGGCTTCTTACAGAATTTTCCCTTTGAAACATATTGTTACTGAAAAAACATTTCTGGATTTAACTATTTAGTGTTGATTTTATGAATAACATCATCTGTTTTTTTACTGTCATCATGACTGAAAAAATGGCTTGTGTTGAGAGAAATGAACCTTCTGCTGTCTCTGGCATTAAGCCCTTATTTCTTCTAGTGAGCTTACAATTTGAAAATCTTTTGTCATGATAATTTCACAGGTACCATAAGGTTCCGAATTTTTTATCAAACAGATAATGAAAAAACAAGTATGAGCACATAAAACACGGTATAATCTGTTAGATTTATATTCTGTCTGATCGACGCTGCTGCCATGTTACAATACACTCATAAGATTAAGGGGGACACTTAATATTTAAGGAAAACCTTGGCATGGTCTTTTATTTTATTTAGATGAACACGATATCAGAGTACAATAAAATTAAGCTAATATAAACCTAAAATTAACAAACTTGTATGAAGGATTCTTGATTTGGGAGTGGATTTAGATTTATAAACTATAGGTGACTTACGAGCAGGTGCAAAGGCCTGGATGTAACATAAACTTACTAAAGGTTGACAATTCCTGTTTAAGTTCATTGAAACTTAATGAAAAGTGGATACCAAATACGCACAAGGAAGAAGAGAAGGAAGAGAAAGACATCAACAAGCAAACGACACACCGTTAAGGTCGTCTGCGAAACTATTAATATTTTTGGAATGATCTCTAATCTGTTTCATACAAATCATATCTTTTCACTGAAAATTTTGAGATAAGCGAAATGTACTTGTGCACAAGTACATGGCCAAACCAAGTTCGTATTAGAAGCACTCATCTCATACTTTTAGTAGATTGATGTCGAGCATTCATGAAGCCATAATCAAATATTTACATGTTCAGTCCAGCACAAACACAAATTCCCTATAGCTCATGCAACTTGTTCGTGGATTAAACCTCCCACAAAATTTTACAAATTCTCCTTCTTAAATAAAAGTTTGATGGCGATCAAAGTGATCCTTGGAACTTGGCGCAAATTTCTCTTTTCTCCTCATTAGGCAAGATTAATCATTCTTGATCCATTTGCTGTTCTCTCACTAACATTACTGCACTCATACCTCAGTTTGTATCTTGGGGGCAGCAGTCAATCAGAAGGCCGAGTCCACAATCCCAATCACAACCAATTCCCCACCTGAGGGCAACACCACGTTCATCGATGGAACAACTTGGTGCATTGCCCTGCCGGGGGTTTCCCAGGCCGACCTCCAGAATGCCCTGGACTGGGCATGCGGCCTTGGTGGGGCCGATTGCTCAGCGATCCAGTCTGGCGGGCCCTGCTATGAGCCTGACACCATGCTCTCCCACGCCTCTTATGCCTTCAACAGCTACTACCAGCAAAATGGCAACTCTGACATAGCATGCAATTTTGGAGGGACTGCAACCATCACTAAGAGGAATCCAAGTAAATCTCTTTCTCCGCTTCCCCTAGATAAATAACCTTCTAATTGTATAGCATTTCTATGTTGATAACTTGGGTTTTTTCTTGCATTGCTACAGGTTATGGGTCCTGCATGTATCTGTCCTCACAGTAAGTTAGCACAATTCATCACTAAGAGCACCCCATGAATTTAGCTTAATGAAAATTTCTTTTAGTTTGCTCTTAGATCATCTTTTCTAGATCAGAAACTGTTTCAAATGTAAAGATATAAATATAATTCATATGTATGTATACCCTTATAACTTATTCATAGATTATGATCAATATCAAATAAAATATTCCTATATATCACTGAATATAGTCCGTTTTGAGGTGAAGATTGCAAGAGCCATCCAATTTTATATGTATGTTTGTGCGTTTATATTTGTTCTTCTTTAAAAAAAAAATAAAAAAAATCTCATGTTCCATCAAAACATTATCTGCTTACTGTTTTCAGTACTTAATCCTAGATTTACAACACTAATAGTCTAATACCAAAATTCTCTTGACTTCCTTATTTGTTCATCATCCAGGCAATCATCTGCTTCTTTGTTGTTACACCGGAGAAGCTTGATGTCAAAAACCCTTGGAATTTTTCTGCTTCTGCACTTGGCTGTGCTTTGATTGTCATTGCTCTCTTGGAAGGATGCTACTGCCATTTTGTATGCTCTTGATGATTTTTTCGCGTCAACGAGGGAGAATCAATGCATTGTTACTACTGATCTGAATTGGCCTGTGGATGTGAAAGTTGCTGGTCGGTTGGGTGGAAATTTTTGTGCCTGCAACTCTGCAACTGCAAGAGGCTTGCAATAGGTCTTATATATGTATTATTTGTTATCATATTTCAAAATATTTGTGTACTCAGTAAGGAGAAAGAGTAGTTGAAGTTCTTGAAGTAAATAAATCCAATAGATTGTTAAGATTTTCCACAGTGGTAGAAACAAGTCTTAGCCATTCTCTTGGCCTAACTGATTTCAGTGTTATTTGCTTGTGATCATTACAAAAAGCTGTTATTGTGCTTGAATTTCAAGAGCCGAGTCCATCTCTAAATAGATGGGCCATGGACTCATGCGAAGGCCAGAAACAGACTCATCTTGTAATGAACGAGCACAGGGAGGGGTGTAAATGCATTCGGATTATCAAAATTGCATCTGTATTTGTATATGTAGGATGCGGATACATATATTGAAATATCCTGTCCGCTCGGATATAGACACGTGTATTGATATCGTCTTTAATGTCACTCAATTATATTTATTTCCTTTCACTCAGAATTCTATATTATATGAGTATGCAAATTACTTAACTCAAACGACGATAGTAAATTGTATGATAATTTATTATGATTTTGTCTGTTTAAGTTATGCAAAAAGCTCGCCATTTTTTATTTGTCGAAAGGCACCTTGATAACAAGGGAGAGAATTTTTATTTTGGATATTTTTAATATCTGCATCCATTTTTACTAGGGAGCGAATAATAGATTTTTTTTCTTTTCTGAAAATTATTCATATCCAAATTCGTACATGGGAAATGAATACGTATACAGATTTGATAAAATCCATATCCCCTATCCCTCGTTTAATCCTTACTACTTTTTTATATATACATAAAGTCATAGTTAGAGTTGAACTCGAGATTTCTCACAACCCACTCCGACTATCTTACGGGTGAGCGAGGCTCTCTCACTGGCTAATCCCTACTACTACGAGGTGGTCAAGGAAAGAATATTTCTTCGTAGCTATAGGGCCAAATTTGGCCCAGATCTGGAGGTCCATTGTGGGTCCAATAGTGTCCGACAGACGCAGTTCGGCCCAATATCCGACCCAAAGAGGGCGAAGAACGTTGTTTATGGGCTTGGATGGGCCAGGGCCATTTCCCGTTAATTTAGGTATTTTTTTTAGCTAACATGTTTACGGAACTAGCCTTACACCTCGTTCCAGAAACCCTAATCATCTCCTATAAATTGCGCCGTCTGCTCTCGACCAAATTCCATCCGCCTCGTCCAAAATTTCCAATGCCGCATCGTCCCAAGCTTCGTCTCAAAACTTTCTTGTTTATTTCCCTTTCTCGAATTAATTTTAGGAGCGCGATGACAATTGTTGGTTTTTTAATTTTTTTCCAATTCCTTCTCTTAAATTATTTTCTCTAAATTCTCAAGTTTTCTTAGAGTTTATGATAGCTTTCAGTGCGTGAATTGATCTTTGGAGCGTGATGATAAGTATTGCCGCCCCAGTCTTACGATCTGTTCGTTGCGATGATCAGATGCTGGTGACAGGCTATTTATTCTGTATCTGATTCCTTCTATTTTATTTTATTATTTTAGATCTTTCAAAACATTTTCATTTTTTTACTTTATATAAGAAGGATGCGTGATGATATCAAATCCATATGCATTTTCTGTATTTCAGATGATGAATTATTAATCATGCACTACCATCTGATCTTCCTTCTATTTTTTTATAATTTTTTTGTTTTAGTTTATCTCAGATCTGAAAGTGTTCAATCTGTGATGAAATTGCAATAATTTTCTGATAACAGCAAATTAATCCCCATCTTTTGGCTGACATTGCACAATTTTGATGTACTTATTTAAAATATTTTATTCTTTAGTCTTCTGAAAGTATTTTATTAGATAGATAATGCCATGAGGTATCTGATTTATGGTCACTGTATCAATGGCTTTGTGTCTCGTTAGAGTGGCAAAGAATGAATGGAACATTTTTAACGAGCTTTCTGTTACTTTTTTCTTGCTTACATATTTATTAAAGTTTCTCTGATTCTTCTTAAAATTTATGTTTTCTGTTTTTCAGTTCATTACTGAAATTTTGATTACTGTAAAAAAATGTTGTCTCAAAATTCTTTGTAAATGCCAAAGTTTTGATTTTTGTTGAAAAAAAATTTTGTAGCCTCAATTGGTTTCATATTTGCAACATAGATGATGAATTTGAAGCAAAATTATTTATGGATAAATGGTACTTCTAACATTATAACGAGATGTAGTTGAAATAGTTATTGTTTTATTGTGCAATAAAGTTACTGAGGAACGTTTAAGGGGCTTCAATCAAATGCTCTATGGGTTTGGATTATAAAATTCTTGTGTGTATTTGACACCAAGACCAGTTGAAGATGCTTGTGTTCATCGCATGGTGATGATTGTTGGTGGTTTTGCAACTCTAAATCGAATGAGCTCTGTATTGTTGTTAGCCAAAGTTTTTGTATTAGATGTAATCATAAATGGAAATATGAAATGGTGAAAATGACTAACTTGGCTCTCACTGAAAATCAATTGTTTCTTCTTTTCCCACTTAAAATGTAAGTTAGGGGAGGAATTTTGAGGTAGGGAAGGGAGGAGAGAGAGGGTGGGGGTTTGAACGGCTTTACCGAAGGAGGAAGAAGAGGAGGAAGGTATTGCTCTCTCTCTCTCTCTCTCTCTCTCTCTCTCTCACAGAATGAAGATGGACAAACGAGATGAACAGAGTTTGTACTTGCTTCTTGCTTTGCTCAGTTTTATTTAGTTTGAAATCTTTGATGAGGAATTATGTTGTGCTAACGTCTAATTGTGATGTGAGCTCTAACTTTTTTGCAAGAACTATTTTTTAGGGCAAATATATTAATACAAACGGCAGATTCTATCTTAATCGGTAGAAAACTCCTTTCAGTGATTTCTTCCCATTCAATTTTTTAATTTGCTGTCTATTTTTTGAATTACTATAAATTCCTAATCAAATTAATGCATTAATTAAAATATTGTAGAGGACAACAATTGAATAACCTTGACTAAGGCCTCATTTCGCATTGTAGTTTCTGAGATTGTGGTGGTTATGTTTAAGATAAAAGTAAAAATCTATTAAAAATGAAGTTTCAATAATCCTTGCTTTATAATGTTGGGTGCCTTCAAACGAGTTTTAATAACTTTGTTTTGACTCCAACAGGGTCCAGTTTCATCAAAAAAGTCTTAGGGTAAAGCTCGTACCTTGTATAACTATTTTTTACGAGGAGAAAAGCCATTTAGGTCTTTCTCATTTGACTCCACTCAACTCTCTCTTCGAGATGTGTGTGCGGACAAACTCCCCAGTTAACTCCGACGAAGCCCCAGCATCATGCACCAGACTGTCATCGTAATCCTTGTTACCTTCTTTTGAATTGATCCAATGCACAAAACCGTTGAGTCCCTTTCGAGCATATTTCTCTGTGCATCATCCTCAAGAACTTCCAAGAGCAGACTACCCAAAACCACATAATGTTTCATGTTCAATTCCAAGAACTTCCGCCCAACGACACGACACGCCAGAATGTCGGCCAGGTGAATCTTGCAGGGTCTCCGGTCTGCAGCCCGGAGACGGCGGACCTCCAGCTTCAGCACTGCTGTGGCCTTCCTTGTGTAAAGTTCGTTTCAGAGGGGCAAGTGATTGTGCCGTTGACAGTTTCCGCAGTTGAATGATATGTTATGAGGCAGACCAACTTCAACCTACAAGACAGGACACGGATGCCAAAGATATCCGCTACCACGTCTCATCCTCTCATCTTATTCTCGGTAGAATTTGCTTATTATAGAAGAAGATCAAATGCATTTATATATTGATCTAAATAGCTTGTATGATGAATCTTAATAGAAACGTTTTAGATAATATTTATTTTTTTGAAGGATGATGAATTGTATAGAGAGCCTTCTCTCTCTGTTTAACTTAACCTCTTATGACTAGAGATCAATGCATAGCAGGATAGAGAACAGAGAGAGACTTCCTCTTTATATATAATCTTTTAATTAATGGCTTATGATATGAGATAGGAAATAGGGTATGATCAAATCAGGAAATATCTTATAATTTCTCACTCCAGACATACCCGATTGAAATTTTGAAAAAATATTTTTTTAAAAAAATTTTAATATCCCATATCACAATTTTATTTTAAAAGCGTATGATCATCCTTTGATTTTTTTTGAAAAAAATCCACACATGAAATTTATTGTCATTCTTTGATTTTTTTTTGAAAAAAATCCACACATGAAATTTATTGTTAGTCATGGTACATGTAACGCCCCGATCCCGCAGGTACGGGGACGTTATGGCGACGTACATACGCAGGGCGGAAAACCCTCACGTACGTACGCTAAGTCTCAGTACAGTAAATGACCACCATATATACATGAGTTCCAGTATGAACTAAGTAAAAGAATACCTGCAGAAAGAGGTGAGCGATCATAACAGATAGGAAAACTGGGAGAAATACGATAATAGAAATAAAACACAACGATACCTATGAATGACCTCGATGAAGAGTCTCCTATGTGACTTCAAGTCACTATCTGATAATACGGTAACTCGAATCTCCAACCTGGGCACGCAAACCCAGGGTCGTCAGAAAGCGACCTAGTGAGTGGTAAAATGAAGGAGGCAGTAATATATACAATAGTAATACAAGCACGATAAATATAATACATAATGTGGGACTAGTGATACCATATAATAAGGATATAATAAGCAGTAGAGATAGATAAACATGTCATCTTTTATTACCATCACTACCTAGCCGGTTATAATCGGGTCATGTCTATAGTCGTGTCCAGTTTATAGAATAAATGGTGACGTGATAGAAATGAACATGCGAGTGGTGACGTGGTAGGAGTGAACATGTAGATGGGCATATCATTATAACCATAATACTGTGTTGTGCATATACAGTAATGATGTCTGTATGGTATACAGCAAATAGAATATATGCAATGTAGAGCATACATGTGCATGAGGAGTATGCCACTACTGACAGTGTAACATGTACCAGGGAAAGGAACAAGTATACAGGTACATGATATTGGATAAAGTATCATGAACAGTAACAAGTACATCTACACAATAGTATACATGTATCAGGCAAGTCATGTCATTTATAAAATAGTAGCAATCAGTACCACCTGGTATTTTAATCAATCTCTTCCAGTGTCCCATACCACTGGCAGTTCATACTGGAGCCCGCACTCCAGTCGAGCCCATCCGGACATGGCCTACGGGTACCATTATCCAAACGAGAGAGTGACCAAATAACAAGTGTTCCCGACGTCACTATTGTGTATACTGTTTGATTATGTTAATTGGAAACTCATGGTCGAGGAGTTCTTATCGGGTGGGTGTATCCCGTGCATACCCGGGACAACGGCCTTACCAGATCCCTGGCTGCTGAGACCAGGGCCAGCCCGCTAGGGCTGTAACATGTAACGGGAATCTCAATGAGCTAAAACATAACGGGAAACGGGAGCTCATGAGTAACAGATGGTAGCCAGCACTACCCCGTCCCCTGCAATGGGACAAACAATAGATCCAGACATCCACCCGATATGATCTAATCAACCGTCAAGTCTCCCCATACCCGAGTTATCATTATTATCTGATATGTCAAGTATACAATGTAACAAGAACAAATACAGTACATGATACGGGTAACATGATAACAGGACCTGAGCTCTGTTGATAGCATAGAACAATATAACGGGAAACGGGAAAAATATAATGGGAACGATATAACGGGAAACGGGAACAATAGATGTGGGATTCCACATCTCGCATATCAACAGCTCTCATATCCAGTAACGGGAATATCCATATCAGTAATGGGGCTGTTTGGATTCAAGGAATTGGGTGGAAGTGAGGAAGTGTCTTTTTCCATTTTCGCTGTTCATCCAAACACCGGAAAAGGAAAATGGAAAAAGGTCTTTTCCTTTTCTCTTTTCTCTTTTACACAACCTTTTCCTCACTTCCAGTGTGCTACAGTTAATTTTGTGGTCATGTAAATCTCATTTGTAATAAGTTGTAGCACAAAACAGTTAATTTTTTACTCATATAAATCTCACTTGCATTCTAATTACAGTCTAATTTTTATTTTTCTTAATTAATTTTTAATTAATATTATTTTGCGGTCAACTTTGCGGTCAACTTTTCCACTTCCACTTCCACATTATCATCCAAACACCGGAAAAGTCATAACATTTTTCACACCACACTTCCCAACAACATCCAAACACCAAAAAACTTACTAACCAATTCCCAAGTTCCAAAAGAAACTATTACCACTTCCTCACTTCTTCACTTCCTCACTTCCACCCTTAACCAAACAGGCCCAATATGTAACAATCATATAACATGAATACGGTAACATGGCACAATAATACATATTATACGAATGGAGATCCATATGACAAGAATAAAGAAACCATACATGCATGTGTAACTGTGATATGTAAACATGACATAAATGTGTATGATGATAACGATAATATGAAATGCGGTAGTCCGTGCAGTGATATGTAGAGAATCCATGTAACGAGGATAACAATACATGACATGACGGTATTCTGTGAAGTGGTGCACATGAATACGAACTACTGGTGTGATGTGTCATAGTATCTGTGATAGTATTTGTACTAACAGTGATAATAACAATGGTCAGTGTATAATGCCATGTCTAGTGAACTACAGTATCCGTGTAAGGATGATACCAGTGCATGAACTAACGGTGTCTAGCAATCATGTCTAGTGACAGTGTAGTGTCCTAACGTATCTGTAGAGCAGTAGACATGTAACGTAACTGTGATACGATACATGACATAGTAGTGTCCAAGCATATGGTGACATAGTGGGCCGGATGTCAGTGGTACATGAATATGACCTAATAAGCATCCAGTGTCACCCTCAACGTATTTTAATTATCAGCCATATTCTAAGTACAGTGTTTATTACAGTGTTTTAATACCGTTTACAATTTAGTAAATATTAACAACGGGGATTTACCGGTAATCATGTTTTATTACAATCAAGCAACCAAGTTCAATTAATATACTAAAAAGACAATTTATAAAAGAAGAAACACTCACTAACTGGCCATGGGAATGTAGCTCTCTTTCCCACGATCGCAAGGGATCCAGAATCGTCCAAATCGGAGTCCGGATGCTCCTGATATCGCTCGAAAACCAAACCGATATAAAAGGTTAGCTACGTAATAACTGAAAATATTCAGGGGGCTTTTCGTAATTTTGCAGGGGCCCCAAAGTAATTTAGAATTTCACAGGGGATAAAATATAATTTTACCTTTAACGGGTCGGTTTGGGTGTAAACGGGTCGGGTTTGGGTTGAACCTGAAACCCAAACCCATCACCCAAATAACCCAAATAGGCAACAGCAGCAGCAGCGCACGGCTGCTGCTGCTGCCGCCCTTGCGCACCAGCCGCCCGGCCGCCTGGCCGGTGCGGCCACCCTTCCGGCGCCTAGGGCTGCCGGACAGCCCCACCGAGTGAGAGAGGGAGAGAACGGGAGAGGGTGGGGGCTGGCGCCCCCCCACCACCTGCACCTGGCCGACGCCTGGCCGGAATCCCGCGCCGCCGGCCTGGCCTGCAGAGCAAGAGGGAGAGAGGGGGAAATTAGGGCTGTGAGCGAGATAGAGAGAGAGAAGAGAAAGGAGAGAGAGAGGAGAGAGGTTAGAGAGAGAGTTTGGGAGAGAGAGAGAGAGATTGTGTGAATGAGAGAGGGGGAGAGAGAGGGAGATTTTTAATGGAGAGAGAGAAAAGGCGGTGATGGGTTAAGGCGGTGGAAGAGAAAAATCCAGAGAAAGGAAGAAGAGAAGGGAAAAGAAGGAAAAGAAAAGGATTAAAAAAATAATATTTTAATATTACAATATTGGCCTAATATTCGACCAGCTCCGAACGGTACCCAAAAATTACAGAAAATAGAGAATATTATTCTGAGACGTAATATGAAAACGGTTTGATGAAATTCAATCTGGTTTACCAATTAAAAATTCTGGAAGCTGACGACGGTACTGGGCGACACCGGTTTGACCGGATTTTTGATAAATTCTGAAAAATCCCCAAAAATACCCTAAGGTAGATAATATGATTCTAAGGTACATAGTGAAAGCGGATTCTCAAAATACAACTCTGTTTGTGAAATAAAAAATCGTAAAGCCGCTTATCGGTAACGGTCGACACCGACTACAGAGATTTTCCAAAATAATCCAGAAAAATTTCAGAAAATCCTGAAAAATTTAAAATATTAAAAAATGATTTTTGAAACTAAAATCAACTCAATCGGACTACTACGGAGGCCAAATCAATTTTGTACGTCGTATCGCGTACTGATACGGTGATACGTACATCAGGGAGCAGGGGGTTACAGTACACTCAAACTACTGACACTCTATGACTGAGAGGATGAATAACACGATTCACAGGCCTTATAGCTTTCAAGAGAATATTTTATTGGTGAAGTTTAATACGTATATGCTAAATGTACATATAGTGTGTATAATAAATTTTCACAAGTGTCATGCAACGTGTGCTTACCAGACACACATCATCTCAATATTTAGACGACGGTCATGTGAATATCATCCTTCATACTGAGATGAAGGCTTAAAGTCATGGAGGCTACCCACGTCCAGCCCGGCGATATGAGAATCCTTAATAGTTTTCTCTAAATGCATTTTATACTTTAACATGTGCAATTGCACAACTTTAACTTTAATACTATAAATGTGCATTTAATAATATCAATTGAAATAAAACACCACATAATAACTGTATGCCATCATAATAACTATCTGAAAAAAATCTTATGAAACTGAAATATAGAATATACTAAAAATACAAATGGCATTACTAGAAAATTGACATAAAAGCTCCCACTTAAAAGGACAATCACATATATAATTCCACTTAGAAAAGCAATAATCAAGATGACTCTAACACTCCCAGCTTGTACAATGTCCCTGAAAGGTGGTCACTAAGAGTCTTTTGATGAGTGAGTTTTCAATATTCTTCAGTGTGTACTTATGCATTATGTCAAAATTAACGCATCGGATTGACAAAATAAGCTAATGTAAAATGAAACTCCTTTGTGCTGCTAACGTAAAGTTAGAGTACAGAAATAAAATCATTTAATAAGCAATGCGTAATTTCACTTAGCTATTCGGTTACTAGACTAAAATATTACCATATTGTGTCAATAATTATATTAACTATATAAGTCAAAAGTGACCTAATCAATCAAGACATAATCCAATACTCTAGAAGATACTTCCTCTACTAAGTTAAGGAGCTCTTGCAGGATCAAAATGCAATGATAGATTCAAGAATAATATTATTTTATACTACAACAGAAGAAAATAGAAATCTGGGTATGGTGTTCTTAGCAGCAATGCCTTGATCTTTCAGAAATCTACAGAAAAGTTCAGAGTGTTGATTGTCCTTATTGATCTAGTTATAGTATTATCCCATTCAATCACACCTTACGACTTTTATCTTCTGATTCAACTGTCACTCAACCTGATAGGTCTTGAAAACTTTTAAAGAATCAAATTTCAAGTGGATGAAAAAGATATAGGCATAACGAGTGAAATCATCAATAAATGTAATGAATATCTATGACCTTCCCGAGAAATGATGGGAAAAAGTCCACAAATATCAATATGGACAAGCTAAAGTGGATATGTACTCCTGCCTGGCCCTAATTTTCTTAATTAGGTCAGTTCCCTCTAATACAATCAAAGCATGTGAAGAAATTAGAAAAATCTAGAGAGCCACGAACACCTCTTTTCACAAAAAAGTGTATTTTCTCTTTGAAAACATGCCCAAGACGTTTATGTCATAACAGAGGATTGCAAAATCTTAGGGCATTTTGCAGAAGAAAGCAAAATGTTATGAGAAGAATTGGCACATGATAAAAACTGTTTATATGATGCATCCAACGTCTTGAATAAACCATCAACTAGCAAAGCAGAACTAACAGAATCACTATGGAGATGGATAATACAATCAGATTCATTCAAATTGATACCACAACCAAAACTCTTAAAAATGACATCATATCTAAAAGAAATTAGTTTTGAACATAGATCAAAGTACGCCTCAATGATGGCACATAAAAGATTTCTTCCTGATTTAAAGCATGACTAAAATTTTAAAATTAGTCTGAAAGTTCCTTTGAACTCCACTATATTGCCTACTTTTGACAGACCCCTGAAATTGATGCTTGATGACCACAAGCAAATCTTTAGTATTCTCCTTCTCAGAATTTCACCAAACATAATGGGATCTATAAAAGACTTAATTATGAGAATACTCATCTAGTTGGTCTTAATCTATTTGTCAATGGATATCTGAGTTGCTGCCTTTTGAGGATTAGTAGTTGTTGGTCAATAATGGACTTGTCTCTAGTTAGCACAAAATTATAGTCAAGACAACACAATACTATATGGAGTTTCATCTTTCATGATGAATAATTTGAGTATGTCAGTGTCTTTATTACAGTCAAATGCTTATGGATTAAGGTGAGATCTATAACTACAGCGAAAATAAATTCTAAACTGGATTAATATTTACTGTTATATAATAAAATTATGTGAATATGTATACATTAATTATTTATTGTCACGAGCCTATCCAGGGCTAGGATGGTCGATTCAGAGTGACATTGTGTTTAGGGTTCATGTCTTTTCACTCTGCGAGTCCGACAATGAACAATTTAATCTTACTTTTGGGAATGACTAATTATCTTTGCACCCAGTTGATGATAAAATCATGCTTATGACTAGACTGACCATGTTCGGTTCAATTATTGACACTTTCTATTCTTTGGGTTTAGGGTTCTCCTAATGTTACCAACACTTAGTCTATCTTATCCTACTAGGTTACCTAAATTTTTTATAGTCACCTTTGGGTATTATATAAAACTTTAAGTAACCTAGTATCACTATTAATCTTAATAGGTCATAACTAGCGGATCCCAAAATAAGAGTAAAATAAAAATATGTTACTAAATAGTTTATATTTGGGCAGATCTACCTATTCATATTAGGTTTTCTCAAACGATCGCTAATCTTATCTCACATAAACCCTATTGGAGATATTGTACTTAATGAGATGTTATAATATTTGCTTTCATCAATAAAGCCTTAGTTAAAACCCTAAAAAACTTTAATTGAACATAAGAAAGGGTGCTCACATTCACAATTTGACCTGAAAATCACATTTATCTTAAGTTGTCAAAAGCTTTACTGAGGCTGTCAATTATATAGGATAAAAATACTTTCTCGAACTTATGCGAAACTAATGGGAAACTTATACAAACTTAAAAGGAAAGTTATGATAGTACATACTGAATTTCAAGTATACTTACATCTGCAGATAAAAATTTATTTTTAAGATTGGAATTATTTCACTCGCAAAGCATGCGAATCTTATCAATCATGGCCTTACATGATTTTAAATAGTAATAATTAATATTTCTACTATATCTAATCAAGTAAGAGAAACCGAACTTAGATAAAATTCAGCATCTCAATTACAAGTCATCAAATATTATAAATTGGATTTGCAATACCATAATTCTCAACTTGTTCAATTCCATTAAGCAAACAAATGGCCAAATAGCCATACCTCTAGGAATTCACAACCAAATAGATAAATAAGATATGAAATGTCTAGTAACCATGATCATCATTATGGTTGTACCATATATTTAATCAATATACTATTTAATACCATTTATGTTTTAGTCACAAAATCATAATATGAAAATATCTACAAATTTTCAAGAAAACAATGTACATTGACAATCCACATAAAAGAACACTAATAGGGTCAAAATCTAATATAGAAACACAATCAAAATGCAAAATAATTTTTTTTAAATTTGCCACATGCATCCACTTCTAACAAACAATTTATACACTAAAGAATATCTGTCACGCCCCGCTTCCCAAAATACGCTTGAGCGGAGACGCGATGAGAGTCGGCAACGCTTATACGTAAGGAAAATACCTCATATATACGCGCTAAGCCTTAAGTAACCCGAACAAGGTATAAAAGTTTTACTATGATAAATCATAATCACTGCAATAACACATATAAATGTTCACGCATGATAACAATGAATACGAAAATGGAATAATGATGAGTCTAATATATATGAAATCAAGAAAACTACAGAAAAAGGAATAAAGAAGGGTAAGAATGCCATAATAGGTAGAGGAAAACTCCAGCTCCTTGCAACATGTAAGATCTCATCGAACACTTGAACAATAGAATAAAGCATTCAATATCTGAACGTGCAAATTCAGGGTCATCAGAAAGCGACTCAATGAGTGTGTGAAAAAAGGGGGAAGGTGCTCGTGCATTTAACAATGTGTACATATAATAACATGTCTAAAACTGTAAACAGAAGATAACTAAATAACTAAAATCATGAACAAGACTATGAACGAAATATAACTTATACCACAGTAAAAGGAAATAACTGATGTCAAGATGTATAACCTAACATATGTCACTAGTCTGATTAGTTATTATTAACCTAACTAATGTAGTACTTAGTTATGTCTCATACCATAACTGTTTTCCCACATATCAAGCAAATATTATCGTTATTGTAACTGTCTGCCAATATAATGCATGTGTTTTGAAAAGGTATCGAGCATGCCCGGTACCACGGTCTAATATTCTTGGCACTGAATCAGGATGGACCGCAAGATCCTAATAACTGAAGACCACAACCCCAAGCAAAAAAAAACTGGTGTGGCGCCGTAGTTCGGGCATAGCCTTAATAATTGAGAACTGAATAACTAGTTTGTCAGTACTATCTTCGTTCTCCATGGTGAAACCTAAACTTTATAGCATAACTTGTCCTTCCAAAATACACAACATGCATTATCTAGTAATTATCCTTGTTTTCTGGGTTATAATGTTTTTTATTAACAAGCAATGATATAAGTTATTATTAAAATGAATTAGTGACCGGATATCTCTAATAATTGATGATATCAGTAATAACTGATAACTGGATAATTGAAAACTTATACCTGACATCCGATAACTGGTAACTAATAACTCATAACTGGTAAATGGTACAGATCTCTGACAACTATAATAAACTCTGAACACATCAATCAATCAACAGATAATTATCATGCAAGTTTCAATTCACCATAAAGTCTTATACTATCTATATATAGTAGAACCAGTACCAACCTCTATTTAAAACAATTGAAATACTCCCGAACGGAATTACACAAACAATAAAATAATGCTGGAATCAGATATTCTCTCACATGAAATAATCATACCAATTAAATAAACTAGTAAAGTATGAACTCGCTAGTATCACATGAAATGATAATTTAACTCACATAATTAAAATAAACGAACAAAGAAAATACTCACTAACAACGGTAAATGAATAACAACGCAATAAACAAACACTCACATGAAATGAACCGGTTTTGGATTCGAATCGTCGTCTGGTCTTCACTGCACGAATCAGTACGAATCTTCGGATCATCTCATGGGTCGTTCTTCCAATCGTCAAATGTATCGGGTCCATAATTGTAACACCCCGTTCCTGGAATACGTACGTAGATACGTATTCTGATTTTTCTATCATATTTTTTGATTTATCTTGTATGATTATTGATGTGATTGCTTTATATTGGATTTGGATTCGTGGACTCAGAGTCAGCCCTAGTCTGAACCGGGGGCCCGAACCTAGTACATTGCTCGAATTGGCATTTCTGATAATCCGATTTGACCAATTTTAGTTTTAAACATCATTTTCCAATATTTTAGATTTTTTCATGATTTTCTGGAATTTTTCAGAATTATTTGCAAAATCTCCAAAACCGGTGTTGGTCGGCATCGCTGACTGATTCCCGGATTTTTAGTTTTCAAATGGGTTTGAATTTTCAGAAACGGCTTTCAGAGTACTTCTTAGAATTTCATTTTCTATCTAAATACATTTTTTGAGATTTTTCTAAATTTATCAAAATTTGGCCGATTCTGGTGTCGGCCGGTATTGCCGGAAGATTTTAAGATTTTTAATTTGAAAACTACATAGAATTTCTCAAATCCGATTTCACCGTGTATCTTAGAATAATATTTGCTATTTTTGAGAATTTTTCGGTACGTTTCTGAAACAGTCAAATTTTCGCCTTATTTAAATAATAATATTTTTACTGGCGATTTCTTTTCTGGCTTTTTCCTCCTCTACTCTCCTACTTTATGCTACCAGAAATTTTAACAAATAAAATAGATAATAATAAAATTTTTTAAACATTTTATTTTCTTTTCTTATATTTTTCCAATTTTCCTCTTTTTATTTCTTTTCATTTAATCACCTCAATAACTCCCCCCTTAATCCACGCCTTAATCGCCGTTGCCGCCCGCAGCCGCCCGACATCCATGGCTGCGCGGCCCTACACCACTCCCCTACACCATCAATTCAACCATTCATCTCATCTTATTAAACTACTTCATCCTCCATTTTCAACATAAATCCAAAATCCTCCAAAATCCAAAGAAAACCAACTTCATCTTCCTCCTCCAAACAACCCACTCACGCATCACTTCCACCGCCGCCTCCACCTTCACCACCACCACCTCCGGCCACTTCTAAAATACCCAATCAACTCCCCAACACCTCCTCTTCACACTACCATCTTCTTCAACCTCCAACAACCTTCCTCCTCCTCCAATTTCAACAAAAACCCATCAACCTTCTTCCTTCTCTTTTCCAAAATTCAACCTCATCTCCACCAAATTCTTCATTCCAACTAACCCAACAACATCTCCTCTTCCTTCTCTACTTCCCCACAACTTCCAATCATCACCACAACCACCACAACAACCACCACCACCATCTTCCACCACCACCAAAACATCCCAACAACAACAACAAAAACAAAGCAACTCCTCCTCTCCCCGTGGGGGAGACTCGCGCGCGCGCCCAGCTCACCGGCGGCGCCGCCGCCGCCCGGCCGCCGGCGGCGGTGGCCGCCGGCCGATGGCCATCCCCCCTCCTCCTCCTTCTCTTTCTTTCTTTCTTTCTTTCTTCTTTTCTTATTTTATTCCTTTCATTCAAACTTCAATCATTCCCTAAATAAACATATACTTCTCTCATTCCAAAAATATCCCTCCCTTCATTCCTTTATTTACTCCCCTATATTTACAACTCTACCCCCTTCCATTTTAATTTCTATTTTCCTTTTAAAAACACTATTTTCTCTCTCTTATTCTCTCTCTTTTTCCTACAATCTTCTCTCTCCTCTCTCATTCCCTCTCTAATAATTTTTATAAATATTTATAAATATATATTTCAATATATGTAATTACGGGCTAGTGGATTCTCGTGCGGGTCGCCGATTTTCTGGACTTTAACCGGTATTTTCCTCCCGGTTTCAGGCGAGTGCTTATTACTAAATTAAAAATAATTACCCTTGTATTTATAATATGATATTGACATGTGGATGTTTTAATATGCCTAATACTTGCTATGATAATTTTTAGTACATGACTCCATGCTATATTTAACACCGGTATTTGTCACGCTATACTTGACCCGGTATTTGCCATGCTATATTTGACCCGGTATTTGCCATGCTATATTTGACCCAGTGTTTGCCATGCTATATTTGACCCAGTGTTTGCCATGCTATATTTGTCCCGGTGTTTGCCATGTTATATTTAATACCGATAATTGCCATGCTATATTTAATACCGATAATTGCCATACCATATTTAATATCGTTAGTTGCCATGCTATAGTAATACCGTTAATTGCCATGCTATATTTAACACCGTTAATTGTCATGCTATATTTGACACTTGATATGTGACACCGGTATATGACATGCTATATTTACCACCTGATATATATATAACACCTGATACCTGACACCTGGCACCTGTATTACCTGGCATATTCATGATTATTATGTGACCGGACATCTGGCACTCCTGTATCTCCTGTACTCCTGTATCTCCTGAGCTCCTGTACTCTGAACCCCTGAAATAGGGAGGCTCCTGACATTACTCCTGATATTATACTCCTGATATTATACTCCTGTTAACTCCTGTAGTTGGATAATCATGATTACACTATATACACTTGTGGACATTATCTTTAAACAACATGTATAATAAAATACTCAACTTTCACTGGGTGGGGGAAACTGATGGACACCGGTTGATATCATATTTATAATGGTATCTGAAGTGTCGTGTGGGGCGCGTAATGATAAGTCCCCGGAAGCAGTAGCCTGAATCTGAAGTGTCGTGTGGGGCGCATAATGATAAGTCCCCGGAAGCAGTAGCCTGTACTCCTGAGCATAGTCCCTAGCTGAGATGGGACCCACTATAAATATGAGCCATCAGATTTATCAATTTCCAAATAATAACTCGTCTTATTCATAAGTGGATGTATGTGTGCCGGTTAGCACATACAAAAGCATATGAATCGGATGAATAACATAAAACAACCAAACAGTAGTAATGTTAGGAACGTGTGATATTTGGTCTCTCCTTTGTTCGGGTCCTGATACTCACATATCAGACTCGGGTAAGTTCTACAGAGTGCGAACTCTAGTATGGACTATCAGTGATGTGAGACACTGGTAGGGAGGCGATTAAAATATCAGATGGTACTGACTATTATTACTGGATTAATTAAAATGCTATACTTTTATATTCCCCAGTTACAGTATTATGTTCTGAGTTGACACCCTGCATTATGGCAAATGATATATGTGGCACAATGATTACTACTGACACACTCTAGTCTGTTACTCTGAGGGCAACTCAAGTTGTATAAATTCAGATGATGGTGACATCGGATATGTGGTATATAGATGAGGGTTTCCTTGTTTGGATTATCCCCTTAACGTATCACCCCATGAATCCATAATCCGAGCTTATACAACTTGAATTGTCCATACTTATTTATCGCATGTTTAGTGTATTTATCACATGTTTTCCATATATGTCGCATGATTATGTTACTATACTCTCTACACCGTATTTCATGCATGCTTTCCGATTCAGATTTACTGATATACATGTATTTACTTGATCTCGGATTTACTGTCATTTTCCTTTTATTACTTGTCATTTCCTGTACCTGCATGCCTGGGCCACGTCACCTGATCATGTACACGTGTGCCTCTTATGCACGCCATCTGGCTTTATTCTTTGTACTCGCTGGGGTTGCTAACAACCCTGGATTCTCATGTCCAGATCCTAGAGTCTGGACTGTGGCGGCCTTCTACACTTGATCAGAGTGGCGCAGCGGGAGTGTGGTTAGCAACTACCTATCTGGACCCTCTTTCTTCCAGTCTTCCCTTGATTGGCTCGCGAGATTTTCATCTTGCCACTCGTGAGTACTTTCCAGTATTTCATATTGTGCATCCTACTTTTATGCTTCCTAGTGATCATGTATTCTTGAGATATTATATCATGCCTTGTGATAACTGTGTACTGGTGTTATTATTGCTGGATTGTTTATTACCACTGTGCTTCCGTACTCTGACCCCTGCCTGTATTGATACTTAGCGTATATACGTTAGGGTATTTCTGACCTGCGTATATACGTCGCAGTAACGTCTCCGTACCCTCCGGATCGGGGCGTTACAATAATAGGTACAATCTAAATCTCCTGTTATCGAGTTCGTATCGGACGAACGAGTCCATAATCGTTGTAACATTGAACCATACATAGATAGGGAGGGAAATTAATACACATACATAACACACTCATACTTGTACGTCGCGCGTGCGCTCGTGATCACACACACACACTCTTACACCCTCATACATACATATATACGAGTATACACATACTCACATGTAGCACTACACAAACATGTATACACACTTATACACATAACTACATTAAATACAACACACACTACCCTCAAACACACACGCACACCCATCCACACATAAACTTAAACACACACATAAACATGCAAATACACAACCATGCAAGCACCCACACATACTCACGCAAACACACGCGCGCGCGCATAGCATGCACATTAATATACACACATTCACGCACATAATACCTCACACATTTAAACACATAAGTACCCCCACATTCACAAACACACACATGCATTCACTCACACTAATATACATAAGCATACGTATAAACATATACATACTCATATACACTACATATTCATATATACATGCAAACACACAAACACACACTATATACACACACATACTCACGCACACATCCACGCGCGTGCACACACACAATACACCCATCTACGCGCGCGCGCACATTACACACTCACATATACATTCACACACACACACACAATATACAGTACACACACAAATAATTATACACAAAAATACATTACACAAAAGACACATCTAAAAATAAATTGAGAGAGAGAGAAGATAAGAACATGGGAAAATCATCTCACAAGAAAAGGAGCAAAGGAGATGGCCACGGCTCCGGCGGTGGCACTCGGGCTCCGGGGATGCGGATGACCCGGGAGAGATGGAAGTGCTCCGGCGGTTACCAGCGGGGGTGACGCCGCGGTGTTCACTGGCAGAATCAGGTGCAGGCCGAAAGGACAAGGAGAGGATGGCCCGGCCATGGGGAGAAGGTGCAGGGCTTGGAGAGGAGCCCCGACTAGAAGAAAATGGCCAGGGGGTTTGTGGACGCCATGATGAAGAGGGGGAGGCCATGGCGACAATCGGATGTGGGGGTGGTCATGGCCTGGCCTGGAGGAAGGTAGATGGGTGGCGGCCTTGTTGCATGGGTGAGCAGCAAGGGGCCATGATGGATGGCAAGGTGGAAGCTCCAGCATGGGCTTGGCGTTGCTGTAATGGTGGTGCGCCGGGTGGTCGCCGCGGAGAGCGGATCTCGCAGGAGAGGAGGATGATGAGTCCGGGCTGTTGCTAAAGATGCAGGCGGCCGGGAGGATGCCGAGGAGGATTGTCGGCCATGGCTGAGTATATGTGAAGGGGTTGCCGAGGCAATTAGCGGTTGTGGATTTAGAACAATAAATTTAGATCTTCCTATGTTATTTAATAATGTTTAGTAATTATTGACATTGGTATTTAGTTCCAAGATTTTATGAATGAGAGAGATAAACAAAAACCAATTTTTTAGGATATAAAAAAAGAGAGGAATAAATACTTAGTTTGTAAGATTTTAGAGGAGAAAAAGAAAGAGAGTAAATGTATTCAAAAATTGTAATGGTCAGATTTTGACCCTCATCAAAATCACCACATGTGTGCGGACACCTGGAGGTTTCATTTCTCTATCAGTAGCTCAATTTCACATAAAAGCCTAACATGAGCCCAAGAAGAAAGCCTCGGGCACATGGGTTCAAAAAAGTTTCGGGCCTCGCCCTGAGCCCGTATCTGATCAGATATCACTCATTTGGATTCACTGCTAAACCGGAGCTGCGCGACTCTCTGGGACGTCAATAATCAGTATAAAGATCCTTTCCTATTAGTATAAGGACTCTTCCTGGAGCCCCCTAAGGCTCCGACACGGAAACTCTCTAGAGCTTGCTACTCGTACACTAATTACAGTTAAATAATACAATCCCCGCGATTCACAGATCCAGCTATACTGCCAGATCATCTTCACGTTCTGTACGTTATAATATCCTTACATCAATGCGAGTTGTTATGGATAATGATGGATATCTCTGTATGGCGATCCTAGCAATCAAACGACGCGATCTGGGCGTTTGCAAGCAGATCATAACGTCGACTCATGCAATTATGTGGACCCAAAATATCCGAACCCACGAAGTCAACTCAGCCGGGTATAAATATATTTCCTTCTCTATCGAGAATGAAGTTGGCTTCTAATTATTACATCACACTAAAAATTATAATCATAACATCATTCTACAGAATTCATTGTAATACTCTAATATTATAATGAATACTCTTCCTCTCCTGTGGTTTTTTCCTTCTGATTTTTTCACATAAATTCTTTATTGTTTGCGATTGGTTACATCTGATCTACACTTACACTTCGTGGTGTGGAGAAATTTCCCGAGAATTTTTTCTCAACGGATATCATCAATTATACACAGAGCGAGTAATTAGCTGGCCAGTATTTTGAAATAAGGATAAAAGACAGTGACAAATATTTAGGTTAATTGAATAATTTTAAATGTGAGGGAGTTTTTTTCTGAAAATTATTTAAATAGTCTTGTTTTAAAGTTATATTATTATTTTTGTATTACAATAATAAAAAGTGTTTTTAAAAGATTATTTTATAGTACTATAGGTATATATTATTATTATCATACAATTTAATTTATTATCACCCTATAATTTTTAAAATTTTAAAAGTTAGTTAGGAGTTCCTAATCTATATATACTCTTTTATATTTTATGCTTTTCTCTCTCTCTCAAGTAATTTTAGAAAGAATCAATTTTTATGCGGCCTGCTATTTTTATCTGTCCAGATAACATCCTGTGTTGATCATTTGAGAAAATAATTAAAAAAACACAGATCCAACCCGTTTTGGCATCTAATCGGACTCGTTAGAGAATCTAATCGGCGCTCCTATATCAAAACCGACCGAGTGAAGGTTTTCTCTCATGATCCTTTTCAAATTTTGTCTGCCCGTTTGCCCGTCTGTCTCTTTGTCTCTCCTCTCTCCCTCCCTCTGCCTCTCCCTCCCTCTTTCTCCTCCCCTCTCTGGCTCTCTGGCTCTCCCATGTTACCCTCTCCGCCTCCTCTCTTCCCCTTCTCCCTCTCTCAAGCTCTCCTTTTTCATCTCCGCCTCTCTATAACTTTTCCCTTCTCCTCTCCACTCTTCTCTATCCTTCTCATCGTCGTCTCGTCAGTCTGTTTTTCACCGCTCGACGACAATTTGTTTGTATCTCTCTCAATCTCTCACGATTTAGTTCTCTCTCTGCTAACTTTCTCCACTCCCTATTTCATATTGAATTCTATTCTCTAGAATCAAACAGTAGGAAATTTCAAGACGCTTAGATCAGATTCATCCTCTGAATCTATGCCAAGTGCCACTCAAGAACAACAAAATGTTTTTTTCTTCACTTTTCTAAATCCTATGTTTTTTCAAACTACTTTTTAAGTTTATACTTTCTTTCTATGTTTGCAAAAAAAAATTATTTTAGGAAAATTTCGCTACATCCACCTATTTTCCTACATAATTAGGAAAAAAAACTTACCCTTATTTTTATTTGGTACATCCTCTTCCACGTCAAAAAAATTGATTCCTGTCAACTATCACTTCTTTATATATATTTTTATTTTCTCTTTTATCCTTTCCTATCGCCCCGTTGTTGCTCTCCCCTCAATCCTGATCCCGATGCAGAGTAATTCGCAGATTAACCGCGCGGTCAGGTCACCGTAGGGTTAGAAGAGGGCGAGGAGCCCCTGTACCAAATTTTTTTGGATTGACTTTTTGCAAATCTCGTTTGTTTATTCTCGCGATGAGGCTTATTTGTGTTTGTGATCGATGTGATTTTAAATCTGAAAAATATTGTGCATCATTCCATGTCAGTGAACTAGACTCTGCTAATGATGGCGAAGCTGATGTGAGGACTGTAACTCATGATCACAGTCTTTTATTGGAAGACTGCGATTATAGTCACACTCTTTTTATTAATTGAAAATGAGGCATTTTGCGGGAACTGCAATCATTGTCATAATCCTAATATAGGCTGATAAAATGTATTTTTATGAGGATTGTGATCATGGTCACAATCATAATAAAGACTAAAAAATAAGGCATTTTTGTGAGGGCATCAATCATGATCGCAGTCCTAATAAAGAGAATTGGGATCATAGTCGCAATCTATAAAGACTGAGAAACATGACACTTTTTGTGAGGACAGTGGTCATAGACGCAATCCTAATAAAGAGGAGTGCGATCATGGTCGCAGTCCTATAAAAACTCAGAAATATGACATTTTTGTAAGGCCTGTGATCATATTCACAGTTCTAATGAAGAATTAGAAACAAGGTATTTTTTGTGAAGACTACGATTATGATCGCGATCTTTTATATACGAGAAGTCTGCGTTTTTGAAGCACTTCACTTTTTCGAAACGATTACTGTGTCGCCGCTGAAGAACTCTTCTGCTCTTAACACGTGGGCGCACCTAGTTGGTTTTAAAAAAAAAAGTGGCTGTAACGAATTAAGTTATGAAGTCAAGTTTTTTTCCTAATTATGGTTTGACATAGGAGGTTTTAGCAAAATTCCCCTACTTTTTATTTGTTTATTTTAGCGTTTGCAATATATATTTATATATTTATATTTGTTTATTTCAGGGTTTGTAATATTTTCTTATAGATTTTATGCTTACTTGAGATTCTTCATCTTTTTGTCTTCCTTTTCAGTTGTTTTGATTTTTTAGAAGTTGGGAGTTTAACAGTTCACTAATTCTGCTAATCTTAATCCAATTATTTTAGAGTTATAATTCAACGTCTGTATTTACTTGCTGATTGGGTCATGCTTTACTAAAAAAATGTTTGGAAAAACTCTCCAGCAGAAATGAAGAATCATAATCTACTATTAAATAGTTTGCATAACTCCCATTAAAAATTGAACATAGTTTAACCATCTAGCATCTCTTAGTGAGGTTAGTAATAAAGCATTTAACCCGTAAAGTGTTAAAGATTTTAAAGCTATTTGAATCAGCCCAATATAGATAAAATTGTATTTATTGATAAAGGGTGATAAGTCTTCTTCATTTAATAGTTTTATTGATTGTTCGGTATTATCTACTTAGATTGATTTTTTCATGGTTTTAATTGCCACAGAGTATTTAAAATCAAACATTCCTATATTATAGATTTGCGTTGCTGGGACTTTCGGAATAGATCATTTATTAAGATCTTCTATTTCTGTAAGATATTCTATTAAATTAGAATTTTTAACAGATTTTCCTTTTGTTAAATTACGAGAAGTATAACCTATTAGATCCATTTGAAGATTTCGAGTAAAATTATTCTGTACTCTTTTCTATACAACTAATTGCTAAGATAACTTATCTTTGTTTTAAACTAAGTTTAGATTACTATCTTTAATCTGTAAAACCTAACACGACTGTCAACGATTTGAAATGAAGAATCATAATCTACTATTAAAGAATTATGATTATATTTCTAACCATTTAACGTATAATTGTTAAGTAACAATAATGTAATCCCAAGTAGTTTATATATTATTTTGATACATATATACTTTATAATTTCTGGTTGTAAATTTCCAGTTATAGTCTAAAAATTAAAGAAAGTGATCATCCTATGTACATTTTACAATGTAATTCATAAAGATAGAGCCTAGGTTTGTTATATATTTTATTATATTTTCATTCCATTCTTTAATTTCTTGATATTTGCTTTGACTTGAGATTTTGAGATTTTAACATTAGGCCACGTGTGGGCTTCTTAATTTTAATATTGCTTGAAATTATTCTTTTATTTTCTTAAAAAGTTGACTTCTTAAATATAACTATCTTTTATTATCAAATTAGTTTTGAAAATATTACCTTTTATGAAAAATTCTGCTTAGATTCATTGGATTGATCACCGATTTTCTAATTTATTTTTTTTTTTTGTTGGTTGTAAATCTTTCTTGTTAGTAAAAATTGACAGAAAGGAGGTTTCCTCTATAACTCATATAGAAATTTTGTTTGTCCCGTCTTTATTCGCGAGGGAGAGTAACGTCACCCTCTTTCTCCTTCCTCTCTCCGCTCTTCCCTCCTTCTTCTCTCCTCTCCTTTTTCTCCTGATTGATCGGCCGATTTTTAATTGACAGTAACGATTTACTTCTTTTATCTGTCAATCAAATTTTCTAATTTATTAAGACAGGGCCCAAATATTTTGGATTGGGGCCGAGATCTGAGGGCCCAAATATTTTTGGATCGGGGCCTACATTAGGATCGTTTCGGCGCCCCCCAAGAAAAAGAAAAAAAAAAAAACTTTTACCCACGTGACCCAACAAGTCTGTTGGGTTTGGCTTCCGGGTCCAGCTTATTGGGCTTAAAACAGCCGCCATGTAGCGCTTCGCTAAAACGAATCCCCACTTTTCCGCACCGAAACTAGGGCACCTCCTCCCTTCTCTTCTGTGAGAATTGATCGATCATTGGTCAAATCAAACAAAGGTGCTCTCTTTATCCTCTTTTCCCCCCTTTAATTAATCTATCTATACTATCGCATATTCTGAAGAATTAGAATTAGAATTAGGGGTTTAGATTTAGATTATGTTTTTCTATTTTAATCGGCTTATTTTAGGGTTTTTCTTTTTTTCTTTTTTCTTTTGTGTGTGTAATGTTGCTTTCTTAAACTTGATTTCTGTCTCGTTTCGAATTGAATGGTTTTCTTCAAATTTGCGGTCAACCCTAATCACCTTCACATTGACGGTAAGGTTGTAACAAGTGGTGAAAACTTCACTTGCTGATTCTTTTAATCTCAAAGTCGATTTTGAAATTTTTTACCTTTATAATCGCATTTTATTAGCTGAATTTATATGGAAATTGAATATCTGGGACATTGGTAAAGGCACGCATTACTCTTAATTAGACTTTCTGTTTATAATTTAGATTAGACACATCAGTGACAAAACTATGCTGGGGATTGATTGTTTGCAGGTACAGGTTGCTAGGCTTTGATCTTTAGATTCCTCTAGAAGGGTCCTCGGGTCTTTGTCAATGGGGAATCCCAAGCAGAAATGGACCTCAGAAGAAGAATCAGCACTCAAAGCTGGAATTGCGAAGCATGGGGCTGGGAAATGGAGCACGATACTGAAAGATCCAGAATTTAGCCAAACCTTATTTTCACGGTCGAATGTTGATCTCAAGGTACCCCGGGATACATTATGTTTAGAACGATTATTCAGAAAAGTATTTTGCTAATTCCAAGTGAATGTGTTTGGTTTTCTGGTTTGTAGCTACACTTACCAGAACTGTGTTGATGACAAATGCCGTATCTTCGTATATGATTGTTTCATATAAATATATGAGCTGGTTTCTCTGCAATTCTGCATTTCTACAGGACAAATGGCGAAACCTTTGCTTGATACCAACTGGGCGGGGATGTCGAGAGAAGGTTGCAGTAGCCTTGAAAAAGAGCCGACAGATCCCTAAGTTTGATAACAACCAAAGAGCTCTTAGTAATGTTGAGGATTTCTCTGACGAGATTGTTGATGCCAAGCCTCTTGCAACGTCAACTGAATTTCTTCAAACCACTACCCCTAAAAGATTGGAGGCAAAGTTAGTGTTTCAATTGCATTGTGAGTCATATGATTGCTTTTACTTGTATAACACAAATATATCACGTGCTTCTTTATTTACCCCATATTGGTATATATGTACGGTCTTTGATGTATCGTCTGTGCAACATTTGTATATGTCAGTCTTTATTCGTTTATTTAAGAAGTTGTTGATAATTGGAAGATTCCTCTTTGTGAGTATGCATATGATGTGATTCTATGACAAGGATCCATAGGGATTGGTTGATTAAATGAATCAGCTAGGGAATATAAAGGTGCTGTTATCATGTTATTGAAGGTTCAAGTATCCACTATGAACTATTTCTACAGGCTGTGTATCACTGGAAGAGAAGGATGGATTATAAGGTAAAGGGTAGATGAGATATGATCCTGTGCCATTAATATAAACTGTATCATATAGATGTTGTACCGAAGCGTTCCTATTTAGATTGCTGTTAAAGGTTGAAGATAGACATCTTTATTATCTTGCAAGCTTTGGTTTCCACATAAGTTAAAAACATTATCAGAGAGCAGAGGAATGAATTAAAAGGTAAAGACGAGTTGAGGTGGGAAAGTGTAAAAGATGAAAGATCTGAACAAATAGAAAGTGGAAATGAGAGAATATAAGGCGTGAGTTCAGAAAGTGATGAGGAAAAAGAACAACATGCCAGAGCTTATATTTTGAAGGGAATACAGTGGGGACACACTAACAGCAAAAAAGCCAGTTACTGTTCCTCCCATGTTTCTATTTTTTCTTCACATACCGGCATTTAGAAAGAGGAGGAGAAATTTTACTTGATGAAATATAGTTATTGTCTTATTGAATCCATTCAAATTTTGTCTACAGAAGGACTGGCACATACAATTTCAAACTCAAAACTCAATAGGCAAAGCACACATATCTATCTTCACATACCTGCTCATACAATTGTCTAATAGGCAAAGCACACCTATCTATCTTATCTTACAAAACCATTAGATTTTAACTCATAGAAATTAATCTCATTTGCAAGCTGAAAATATGCATGAAGCCTGGCCGGGCCGGTTCTTGCTTTGGTGTATGTTGGGTATCCAGTTTAATTTTCAGGCATAACGGTAGTTGATGTGTTAACAAGCATATGTTGTAAGTGTGGCTCTATAGTCTACTTCTTTCCTTTAAGCTTATTGATGGTTCCCCTTTGGCCTGCAATTTCCGATCACACTGTGAATACATTATTTGGTAAAAATGGTTGACCACAAAATTTTTTCAGGTGTCTATGGTCATCAACAAGATATGACTGCAATTTTCTTATACAGTATAAATTTTTGAGAAGACTGTAGACCAATGTTTTCTTCTAATAGATCTCTTAATAAGCTTTTATTTTCTACCTATAAGAAACAATAAGGCTACAATATTCCATATTCAAGTGGTTGACATAATGTATACCTTCTATATGAAATGTGTCGTACTATTCCCGAATCTTGCTTTAGGTGCATCTTTATCATCTGTATAGTTTTCTATATATTTTGGGTATACATTTTTTTTTTGCTCTCACTGCATAAAGTTACCAGTCTTATGGGTTTCAAGAAAGAGAAGCCTGATGTTAAAATTTAATTTTACTTAAATTTGGTATCTCTGGTCATTTTTTAACATATTATAAAGATATTATCTTTTAGTTAGATTTACTAAGCAATTTGTTTGTTGATTCCCTTTATGTGTATGCAGGCTAGATGCTCTTATACTGAAAGCCATAATTAACTTGAAGGAGCCCACTGGGTCCAATAAAACGGTTATTTCCATGTATATAGAGGTGAGTTTTTTTGGGAATCTCTTTTTGTACTGTGTTTTAAAACTGTGTTCTATTTTAGCATTTGTTGGAGGGTGGTTGTATTATTCTTTCATGTATTCGTATCTGGACACTCTAGAACCAATATCTTTTAACCTGTGCTTAGTGGAACTAAAATCTACAAGTGAGAAGCTCGGCCAGGTATGTTATTGTATGCAAGGCTCCATATTGGGCATCTAATGTTGGTCATGATCTTAAAAATGCTTCAAAACTCAAATATGCGTATTACTTCTCATATTAACTGTGCATAAACAACTTTTAAGTGCAAGCTGATTCTATCCATGGCCTAGAAGTGGCCGAATCTTCTTGAGGTGTTTGTGTTCACTATTAATTCCAAGGTCTCTTGTTCGTGTTAAGCAAACTGCTATTTCACAACCAAGGTGACTGATGGAATGAATTGACAAGAATTATGTGTTCATGTTTCACTACATTATTTTGTGGCTGTCCTTTACGTGCCATTATAGTGTGTCAGTCTATTTGTTACTTCATTTTTTAGCTTTCTTTTTGCTACTTGTACAAATGCCACCGAAAAACGATTCCACTTTATGCGCTTGCTTGGCTATTATTTTTGATGTTCATGGAACCCAATAAGCTATAGATTTAGTTCTCTCTCTCTTGCTAGTCGTTCAATATTCTATTTTGTTGCACTGTATGCTAAGAATTTCAATTATTATCAAGTCTGTACATTATCTGAGGTATGGATAATCTATCTCACAGAATGCCTCGTGTATGCTTCCACTTTGCTTTATTTGTTGGCTTTAGTTAGAAGAGAACATATTCTACAAATTGACCCCATACTATGAAATCATCTACTATATTTAGTACTAATTGAGCTTTTGACTGTTGCTATCAAGAAGTAGAATCTCAAAATTTCTTTTTAATTTCAATTTCCCAAAAATAGTTCTCTATGGGCGTCTTGTTATTTCAGAGAAAGATTAGAGCTTTGGATGTGCCTCCTCAGACCTTTTGTTTTGTTTCTTATGAGGGAAATACACCAAGGGTTACTTATGCAACTTCTGAGTTTTTAACTTTAGGATTGATATCTGCATAATATATTCATAGGTTGTACATTTAGGCATAATGAATCTGTATGCGTGGCCCTAGATATATCAGTTAAGTTTCTTCATCGCTTCTAATTTTTTATGCTGTCAAAGCAGCTGACATTGTGTAGTAGATGAACTTGTTAATATTCTTTTTAACTGCTTCAGGGAATGTTTTCTAGGAAATAAATAAGATGTTTTTAATGACCTTTTTGTTGTTGGCTAGCGTATAATGATAATTGTTAATTGTTTATTTGATTCATTTAGGAGCATCACAAGCCACCTCCAGATTTCAAGCTGGAGTTGTCTGGAAAACTGAAGGAAATGACTGCAACCGGTAAATTAATTAAGGTAAATATTTCCTCTACCTGCAATTTATGCAAATTATTTGCTTCATAACAGCTTGATCTCCATTGTTTAGCTAACAAAAGATTGTTAAAAGTTCACAAATACATTTTGGTCTACTCACTGATCATTCACAGATTTATTTGACAATCTCATCTTTAATGTGGATGTATTGACTGGTAAGTGGTCCTTGCAGTTAAAACAAACAGGATGTTTTGAATTGGTTTGAGATTGCCTAGTTATAACATCTGTATCTGCTTAGGTGGCTTTCATAAATGATGAAATATATGATTAGGGCATGCACATGCAATGCTTCATATAGTTGATTTAGATTTTTGATGATACATAATGCTAGAGAGGTCTTGTAAAATTGTCTAATTTGTTTTTTTTCAATATCCAAAAACCCATTTACCCATAATAATTTATAGTATAGTGCTCTTTTTCAGAATTAGGGTTGAAGTACTCAAACATTTCTCATGAAATTTGCAATTTATTCAAGATATTCTAGGACCCATTTTTTATATAAATTATATTAACATATGACCAGTATTCAGATCCTCAACTCATTGATTGCAAGTGAAATATATGAGAGTGTTATGGAATGTAATCAATGTAATCAATGTCAAGTTGAATGGCTAAAAAACTCTTCTATAACACAAGATAAATCAACAAGTTGGAGGAAAGAAGAATTTAAAACCCGGCACTTGACTATTCATCTTGAACAGGCCTACAACCATGGTGAGATGTAGAGAAGGAGATGCCACTAAACAAAAGGCAGATCAAAGTCGTGTTCTTACGAATAGATACCCTAGACCTATATCTCGCAGTTTGCAATAGCTGTCACAATTACCGAGACTGGACCATTCGCATCAAGCTGATATTATGTAACTTATCATTTTGTTTTAATTTTTCTATGTTAGTTTGTGTAGGTGTGCGCTCATGCTTGTGCACTATTCTCTGCGTTGGTCAGCTTTATTGCTTGCTTCCATGCTATCAATTTCTTTTGGGGTTCAATAGTACTATTTGCTGGTCTGGGCCAACAATGGGAAGTATTTATTTTCAATAGAGATGGATAAGTGGTTAGAATTTCAATAGATATGGTAAGTGGTTAGATGCATTTTGATCAGAAGCTTTAGAATTTCAATAGATATGGTAAGTTTTTGTTCACAAATTTTAATGTTGACTTTATAAAATACACTGAACAATGAAATGCCTTGGTATTCTAGAATTCAGGATTGAAGTTGTATTTCTCTACTTCGTGCAGAAATAAACCTGTTTTCAAAAATGCTGCTGTCTAAACCCCAAGCATAGTTGTGGTCCTTTGTTGAGGTTTTTTGACTGATTAGGTTTCTGGCAGCACATTATACATTTCATTTGGAGTATTTTGAGTAAGCTATTTGAAAGAAGAATTGAAAGAAGCAGGGTTTGATCATTTGTAATGAATCCGACTGAGTTTGAGATGGGGAGCTCAATAGTCATGTCTCAAGTCTTTTAGTAACTAATTTAATACGTTTTTCCTAATGCATGCATTCCTTCCCGAGTCACTTACTTTTGTGAAATAAACTAAGGGGAGTCTGCTTCAATTCTATGTCTTTTGAGATGGGGCTCAATGATATGTTCGTTAGGAATGCAACAGAATCAATTTGATTCATTGTCTTTTATGTCGAACTGTATCACAGAACTTGATCTTGAGTCTGCTTAATGTTTATATGGGTTTCCTGTTAGCAAGCATGGTGAAGTTCGGACCAATTGCATTATTAGCTTAATCTAAATCTACTTGCTTCTAGCATTTTTAGGCTGACTAGACTCGATGACTATGTGGAACTGAAGCTGAAAAATCCTAAATATTAAGAATCTTTTTTATTACAGGTGAAGCATAACTATAGGATAGCACCTAGTTCAGCTTTCAAAGAAGGAAGAAATTCCAAGGTATTGATCACTGAAGGGAGGCAGCAGGAACCTTCTAGAGCGGAGGGGGGTGACATCAAACATCTTAACAAACCTCAAATTGATGCTGACTTAGCAAGGATGGAGTTTATGACGTCACATGAGGCTGCAGAAGCTGCTGCTCAGGCAGTTGCGGAGGCGGAAGTAGCCATGATTGAAGCTGAAGAAGCAGTGCGGAAGGCAGAGTCCGCAGAAGCGGATGTTGAAGCAGCAGAGGCTTTTGTTGAAGCAGCAGAGGCGTTACTGAAAGAAAAAATTGCAGCTCAGATGGTAATTCTCTTGTCTTTTGCTTGTTAATTTCAGCATTTTTAGTATACTTTACATGCCATTCTGTAATGAAGTTCCAACAATTTGTGGTCTTCTTCAAGTATAAAGATGTTTGTATTTTCTAATACTTGAAAAAGGCAACAAATTGTAGATTCTGGGCAGTTTTTTGGTGGTTCAACTTCCAAATTGAGTGCATGGCAGCATTATTTTCCTTGCAGTTTTGTCTTGCTTTCTATTTTGTGAATCCTTCACTTTTACCTAAGATGTAGTTTTGCTTATGCTGTGCCATTTTTAGGATCATCATACTGTTTAAGGAACACTGAAACGATTGGTGGTCATTTAATAAATACCCAGCCAATTATGGTCTTTATGACTTAATACACTATGAACCACCAAAATTCAGAAGTCGTCCAGATTCCAGAGAATAAATTCCACCATTTCTTTTTAAGTTGCGAGTGGGAAAAACAAAACAATAAACTGTCATCACAGTTGATTCCCTCTTTTAGGCAGTAGCTGTTATTAGGCTAAGATTTTTTTTGATTTAGGCGAGCACGTGTGTTTGTGTTAGTGTGTTTGGGGGTGGAGATCAAGTTGGGTGGTTCCAGTAAGACACACACACAAAAGGGAAAGGGAGGGAAAAAAAGAGAAACCCCAAATCCCACCCACTCAAACCCCCCCACAACACACACACACATCCAACCACCCCGCCCAAAAAATGCATGCAGATATAGAGAGATACCTGGTGGCTTTCATCTTACTCGGAATGGCATGTTTGTAATGCCAATGTGCAACACGTGATACGAAAGAATAATTAAAATATTGGAAAATAAATCTAGAGCAATCATGTGAAATAAAATTGTGATATATTTGTGCTTGCAAATGTACAGTGGGCAGGAAGGACCGTATGAGAGTTCTGAAGGACTCCAATCATGTGCCAGTCAGTTGGAGATTCATAGAGGTATTCAATCGACCTATATTTGAAAGAGCTATGTTATTCATCTTGATTGCACATCCATCTTTTCCTGGATAAAATATTATTTTGAGATATTTGCATCAACGATCATTTCTATCATGCGAACCACTGTGCATGCAGGGGTTCTAAAATTTGTTTACAATGTAGTTTTTGAAACCGGTCACTGTATCAATAGTCACTTGAAATGGTGTGGATGTTTTCCCACCTATTATTTAAAAGTGGGAAGAAGGGGAATACAAGGTGGACTCGGGATCCTTATTGTTATCAACTCAGTTGACAATAAGAGCACAAAATGAAATCATAGTTATTATCACATCAGGAGTTGACACATGGTTGCAATTTTTAGAACTGCTTGTATCATCTTTTATCTTTGTCTTCAATGGTATAGCTTCTGTTTCCCGGAAAGAAGATAAATTCTTATGTGCCATTGTTTATGTTCTTTCAAGTTCTCTGTGTTCATCTTCTAGTCACAAGTGGTGCTATTATTTAACTCAGTTACATCAATGATTTTTGATGATAAATCTTTCTAAAGATATTGTGGTCATGTTGCTTGAGCATTTAATAATTGTTAAATTACATCTTCAGGGTCTTAAGCTGCATTGCTGCTGTAAATTAGACCAGATTTTGACAGGTGATATGCACGCTCAACAAAATAGAATTAGTGTAAAATGAAATTGGTTAGATTTTTTTTCCTTTGTACCTTTCTTCATAGGTTTTTTGTTCTAATTCTCAGTGTTCTAAATGACGGTCACAGCGGCTACATCGGCTGGAAAATCTATCGGAGATGGGGACATATCGGGGATATTTCCAAAAATTGGATGTCAAAATCGGACTGTTATATACATATCTTCTTGTTTTAAATCACATCTCAATAAGACAATATATGCATAAATTATATAAATCCACATAAAACATCATACTTATATGTTTAAGATATACTTAACTCGATAACTTGCATTAAGCTTATGAATCCATAATCACTACCCAAGTGTAGAATCTTCAAAAATGTCACATTGTCACATCACTCGAATTACCTAAATACCTAACCTAGAAATTGGGTGTAAAACGCTATATCGGCTCCAAAATCGCCGAAATTGCGGCCGATATATCGGGTTCATGCCTATTTATCGGTGATTTTGGATGAAAAACGCTATATCGGTTTGGATGTGCCAAATCATTGCGGTTAGGTGTCGTAAACGCAATATCGGCGCAATGTCGGGGATATTTAGAGCACTGCTAATTCTAGACAACTCTAATCTTGAATAGAAAATGAAGAGCCCTTTTGTCGTCTTTTTTGGCCCTTTCGTCGTCTCTTTCGGGAAAAGTATCATATGTCCTCTCTGTAATAAATGTTTTTATTTCAAAATTCTTTTTTGAGATAGGGATCCGTAGTAAATGTTGTTTCTTTTTTATTTCAAACTTCTTGTATTCAATGGGAGATATAAATGTATGGCTAGCTTTGAGATTAGTTAAAAAATTGTAAATGTGTGGTTAGATTTGCTTGGAATTGACACAAATGTGAGTCTCTAACAAATTAGCAGTCTAATGAAAAGAGTTGTGGCTATAATATTAGAGATTAATGTCTTCTTTTGTTACTGACTTTATCTCTATAGCATTTTGCATGGTTAACTGCTGAAATTATGTATAAGGATTAAGAAAGATGCCTTTTCTTTTTGTACGTAAAATGTGCTAGTTACTTGATTTATGGCAAAAAGTACATCTGGACATGATGTCACTACAAAATGGCATATCTTGTTGCTGAACTTGCAGCACAGTTACTTATTATATGATATTACTACAAACTTTGATGGACAAATTTCGAAGTAATTTAACATTAACATGGCATCTCTCAATAAACAATTGTTATATATATATATATATATATATATATAGAGAGAGAGAGAGAGAGAGAGAGAGAGAGAGAGAGAGAGAGACTTGAGTAATTCTGGAAGGATTCGAGGCCGAATCCTTCCCACTCAATTACAACCCCATGCCATTTGAATAAAAGATCCACTCTGTTGAAGTTGATCTACATTATTTGAAGTAGCTATAGATAAAAAATCATGTATTTTGAATATTTTTTGCCCATCCATAAAGTAGACGCAAAATGAACGGTTAAAAATAGCATATTGCTTAGATTTACATCTTTATACATACAAATTCTCGATCCAATCATTTCATCATGATCTAAACACTTAAAAATCTCACACACCAATTTTTGTTAGATTTCAAATATTCTACACCGTTAAAGTGATCAACTATTATTTTGGTCGTCTGTTTTATCTCTACTTGATGCACGGGCAAAAAGTATTTGAAATTCTTGATTCTTAGTTTATAACTATTTCAAATAATGTAGATCAATTTCAACAGAATGGATCTTGATTTCGAATGTCGTGGGTTGTATTTGAGTGGGAAGGACTCGGCCTCGAATCCTTTCGGAATGACACAAGTCTCTCTCTCTCTATATATACACACACTTTTGTGTCCTTCTAAAAGGATTTGCGCCCTAATCCTTCCCACTCAAATACAATCTTTCGACATTCGAATACAAGATCCATTCCGTTGAAGTTGATCTATATTATTTCAAGTATTTATAAACCAAAAATTAGTGGATGGGCAAAAAGTATTCAAACACTTGATTTTTAATTTATAGATACTTGAATAATATAGATCAACTTCAACGGAGTGGATCTTGTATTCGAATGTCGGAGGGTTGTATTTGAGTTGGAAGGGTAAGGGCTCAAATCCTTTTAGAAGGACACAAGTCTCTCTCTCTTTCTCTCTCTCTCTCTCTCTCTCTCTCTCTATATATATATATATATATATATATATATATATATATATATATATATATATGGAATTTTTTTCCTTCTTTTGGCTTTCCCTCTGTTTGCTGGGCACAACCAGGTTTGGGCCTTTAATGCTTTGATTTCAAATTCCTGTTTTGAGTAAGGAATTATTTGGATTATATGTTGGTTGCAATTAGATGAACCCCTTGTCAATTTTAACCAATTACTGCAGTCTTGTACTTGACTTTCAGTGGATTTATGTCGTTATAAATGAGGTTGTGTATTGAACATCTTTTTTTTACCAATTTAAAGGTGGGGCCATTCCACCATGAAAGTCCTCTCAAAATGTGGTTGCAGGCATGTCTTGCTTGAACTTGTGACCTTGTCACAAGTGCTGTAGCAACTCTCCTTAAGTTCCTCCAGTATTGAACATTATTAAACAGAGATTATGGTACCTATATTAATAGTTTTCTTTTCTTCTGATAATTTATCGGCAGTTGATCTTATGGTTAAACCTGAACCCATTGTCTTTTTCTGTGCAGATAGGTAAAGTTTGATTGGATTTGTCTGGGACTGATCCGCTGTTATTCTGCATTTGGGGTTCCTCAAGAAATCCAGTGGCTTGTTTTGGGGGCCAAATCTGTAGATATAGTTACGCTATGTATAGTTTATTTAACGCACGGCTCTTTTGAGAAGAACCCTTGAACTGGAAGTTGCCCTGTGCCTTCAGCTGTGAATTGTCAAGCTGATGCCTGCTTTCAAAAGTTTTACCAGGGTTTTTGGAGAGCTTATTAAGGTTTTCTTAAACTTCTAGAGTAGTTATCTCTATTCTTATAATGCTAAGATACTTTGGAGCTGGCAGAGTTAGGGTTTTGGCTCCTTATTCAAATTAATTTAGTAAATCTCATTTTTCCTGTAATTTGTTCAGATTCTTGGATCTTTGAAAAGTGAATGAGCCATAGCCTTTTATTAACTTGTACAGGACAGACCCTTTGCACATTCTTTGCTTTCTTTTGCCTACCTTGCATATTGAATTGCACAAAACTTTTCTTTTCATCTCATGTAATGTGCTGTTCAGATTCTTGGATCATGATATGGAGTTACTGTTTAGCTTATACAGTACTTCAAGCCCTGCACATGCTCTACGTATCTTTTTCCCCACTCCTCAGGGAGACCATAGCATGTATACATCCACATACTAACCTTTTCTGTGATATTTTGTTTTAATGATTGTTTTTTCCCTTGTTTCCAAAGGTTGCTGTAGATTCTTGTGAATTGGTGAAGTTTGTGATCCAGTTTGTATAGTGTCTCCAAATAGCTTGGTCTAAATTTCGCCATACAGCAGTATCATGTCTATATGCAAATCAAGTGAGATACAGTCCATTGCAGTGAAACCAAGTTATTTTAACGAGCACGAAATTACCTAAAATCTAAATATCATCCCTGTAAGAGCATGAGTTTAAATGATCTATCAATGGTAAATTTTTCTTAATGTTCAAGGACCGTAGAGTCACGGGGAACATGTATAAGGTGTTTCCTAGGATTTAGTATGCGCAGTTGCAGTGGCGGAGCCAAGTCTTTTAGCCTCGGGAGATTCCTAACGTTTGGGAGACTGTTGGGTCTTTGGACAAGACCTTTCATGTACGAATCTTCGTAATTATATCTTTTACGTTTTAATTTATTACATATAACGCTCCGATCCCGCATGTTTAGAGACGCTATGAAGACGTACATACACAGAGCGGAAATGCCTCTACGTATATATGCTGAGCCTCAGTGCAGGAAATAAACACAGTATACATAAATATTTCAACATTAAATAAGTATAAGAATACCTGGTCAGTGATTATGATAGATATGAGTAACAGGGATAAATAAAGAAATAAAAATAGAATAATAAAAATACCTATGAAAAGTATAGGTGACAAGTCTCCTATGTATATCCCGTGAAATATCTGATACTGCGATATCTTAGATCTCCAACCTGGGCACGTAAACTCAGGGTCGCCAGAAAACGACCTAGTGAGTGGTAAAATGAAGGAAGCAATAATATATAACATAATATTACAATCACGATAATATATATTACACGTCAAGTTAACAGTGATACAGTATAAATATCCTAACAACCGGTATATCAATATTATAAGTATTCTAACATTACTATATTATAATCAATACCTAGCATGATGTAATAATGTTACCTCTACAATATTATATAATACATGATTATATATCAAAGCAATCATTTATAGTATCATGAGTGTACATGTATGACATGCTCACATGGAATAAAAGAAAAGCAGGATAATAACATGACATGAATAGCAGAACATGCATATATGACAATAAACATGATAATGATGAACAAGATATGGAGCAATATAATTATATAATAATAACAATCAGTATCACCTGATATTTTAATCAATCTCTTTTAGTGTCCCATATCACTGGCAGTTCAAACGGAGCCTGTACTCCAGTCGAACCATCCGGACATGGCATATAGGTACCATTATCCGAACAAGAGAATAACCAAATAGCAAGTGCTCCTGACGTCACCATTATTTGGTTATTAAATATATCATGTACTGAGTCTGAATAACAAGTGCACTGAGGATGCCTCGATCATGCCAACATCTCGCGATGTGGGATTCTAGAGGTGGCCCTCTTCATGTATATGGTGTGGCACTTTATTCTGTGTGACACTCCCACACACGCCAGCATGTCTGTGCGTATAACGGGAGTACAGGATAACAAGAATACTGAGTCTGGTCAGTAAAAATATTTATAACAAGAGCACTGGAGATATCCTCGTCACCTAACACCAGGCTGAGTGAAGATTCTAGAGGTGGCCCCCATAGATTGAAGGGGCGACCCCCGCCACGTATAGGTTTGATGTGAAATCGGATTCAAAAATTCAATATGGTTTGCAAGTTATAAATCCTGAAATGTATCGCCTATACTGGTTGACACCGTACAGTCAGATTTTCGATTAATTCGAAAAAATCCCTAAAATACGTTAAAGTAGAAAATATGATTTTAAAGAATAATTTGAAAACAGATTTTAAAAATTCAATTCCATTTGTGAATTAAAAATCGTAAAGCTGATTATCGGTATCGGTCGAAACCGAATTCGGAGATTTTTCAAAATAATTCAGAAAAATTCTAGAAAATTCTGAAAAATCTAAAATATTAAAAAATAATATTTAAAACTGAAACCGACTCAATCTGACTAATAAAAAAGTCAAATCAATTTTGTATGTCGTATCGAGTATTGGTACTGTGATGCGTACATCAAGGATCGGGGGCTACACTACAAAATTTTAAAATCACCATTCTTTTAATACACAAACTACTTCTTAATTACATGCAATAAACACAAAAAGCCGCCAAAATAAAGGATCAAATATTTTATTTGTGGGAAATTGTATTAAAATTGGCTAATTATTAGGAGTTTTGTGATACAATTTTCTCTCCATTTTTTGTTTACTTTATTTTTTTTCTCTTCATTGTTATTTTTTTGTTTTGACTTTTCTACTCCACATGAACGCACCACTCCTCGTCCACTGACTTCTTTCCAGTCACATCCCAACGAGATCCCAACGTCTCTGTTCCCATCACCGTCCATTACGGGTCTGTTTGGTTGTCGTAATTGGCTGTAATTCGTAAGTTATAATTGGTAAAGTCTTTTACATTTGTAAATGAGTTATATGCATGTAAGCTTTATGGTGTTTGGTTGGTAATATAAAATTGTAAGTGGAAAAGTGTATTGTGCTTTACGGTGTTTGGTTGTCGTAATGTGTAAGTCGTAAGTGAAAAAGTTAATCACAAAATTAACTATTTGGTGATTTAAAAAGTTTTAATATTGCAAATAAATATTAAAAATGCTAAATATTAAAAAAATTTAATATTAACATAAAAAAATAATACAAATTTGCATGACCACAAAATTAACTGTAACTGGGCTGTAAGTGAGTGGTAATTGGGTTGCAAGTGAGGGATAATTAGGTTGTGCAAGTCTTTTACTAATTACGGTGCAAACAAACGCCGTAGTTGTAACTGGGTTTGTAAGTCATTTACGAATTACGGACTTTTACGCGAAACAAAGGGCCCCTACGTTACCTTACTCCTCACATCGCTGAGACTTTGACCTCGGGTCCTCATCGTCCTGCCGTCCAAACAGTGGTAACCTGATCTCAAGCACACCGAACCTAACAAAAGCGAAACTACTCCACAACAAAACCCTACTCTCTGTACTCACATCCTCACTGCCCCCGCATGGAGTGATGATGGCGGTGACCGACCAGCAATCGTTGGCAGATGACGAGGGCAAGGTGTGAGCCCTCTGCCGCATCCCCTTCTCCAGCGGCAACAATTCGTCGGCAACGAATAATTCATCGTCGCCTTCGGGCTTTTTTTTTTGTTTGGGTGTTTTTTGGGGGGCACTGCGCAGTGGTGGTCCTACGTTCTCATTGTTGTACTTCCTGACACTTGATGCATGAAAAATATATAACGCTACAGAGAGACTGTTCTCTTCTTGTTCTCAAAAAGTGTAAAAATGAGGTAATAATACTTGAATACAACCATGATGGTGTCTATTGACAGTTGGACGCATGCAGGCCTGTTCCTCATTGCTTCCACATAATTTATCCATCGCAATCCCTGCGTTTTGGAGTAATGTCAATGTTTAATCAAGACTTGGTCAAAAAATGCAGAGATATTGTGCTATTATCTACTGTGATGATGGATCAAGTTCTGAACTTGCTCCAGGATTATTGCGTTTGCATGCTCTGGCTTGAGCCAGTGAACACAGTCATGATTCTGTTACGAGAGAATGAGACCAAACGATGGCTCTTTTTTTCCTTTTGTGATTGCAGAACAGTTTGTGCACAATAAATCTAGAGGAGCAGCAGTGGGCATGAGAAACCAAATTATGACAAGGCTCTTTCTTTTGGAAACCAAGTATAATGGCGTGCCAGTGAGGACCCACCAAGCACAATGCACACTTGCCAGCTACAGCTACTCAACTCAAAAGCAAATAAAGTAGAGAAATACTCGTACCAATTAGTACACAAGCCGGGGACCAACATCAGTTCTACAGTAAAAGTATCATCAAAAAAACCTTTTCTGTTCTTTCTTTTCTCTTCTTTTATGGAGAGAAACTATAAGCTCATATCAAATCTCTTTGATTATACCTTAATTACCAAAACAATCTTGTCATTTTAGATTTGAGGACATTGGTTAAAATCTCGCCAATCATTTGAATAAGAAATAACAACACACTATATTGTAGACTAGTAACAATATACCCTACAAATACTATTTGATAAAATGCAACGTGTCACTACGTGCATGAGATAGACCTTTTCTCAATGCACAAGAGCCAAAAAAAGATCTTAGTTTGTCAACATAACAGACCATTTAGTCAGTACATTGCACATGATGGGATACATACCATCATTAAACCCACACAATAAAGATTATCATCAAGAGTGCCATCTGATCTATGATACAATTACAGACAATGAGTATCTTGGTGGTTGCTTGCAATCAAAACAAACAATCTCATTCCTATAATCAAGATTGCTTATAATTCATATATAATCTTGTACTAATCATGTACCCATATGGGAGTCAGTACTTGGCCTGTTTGGTTAAGGGTGGAAGTGAGGAAGTGAATAAGTGAGAAAGTGATAATAGTTCATTTTGAAACTTAGGAATTGGTTAGTAAGTTTTCTGGTGTTTGGATATTGTTAGAAAGTGTGGTTTGAAAAATGTTATGTCTTTTGGTTGTTTGGATGATAATGTGAAAGTGGAAGTGAAAAAGTTGACCGCAAAATAATATTAAAATAAAAATTAATTAAGAAAAATAAAAAATGGACTGTAATTAAAATGCTAGTGAGATTTACATGATCAGAAAATTAACTATTTTGTGTTACAACTTATTACAAATGAGATTTACATGATCACAAAATTAACTATAACACTCTGGAGTGAGAAAATGGTTGTGTAAAAGAGAGAAGAGAAAAGAATAAGGGTTTCCTTATTTTCCTTTTCCGGTATTTAGATAAATAAGAAAGTGAGCAATTATATTTTCCCCGTTTCCTTGCTTCCGCCTACATCCTTGCAACCAAACACGCCAGTGTCAAAATAAAGTTGGACAAGAGTAATTAGTTCTTCACAAGACAAAATTAGTAGGAAAATAACTGCGCTAATAGAGCGTTGACAGTTTTTCCTAGATTTGCGAGGCCTATCTGAGGGAAATCAAACGCCGAGGCCCACTGCATCGATTTTGGGAAGCGTAGTCCAAAAGGCAAGCAACGGTTAAGTAATCTTCTTGCAAGTTGCTGGCATCTCGATGCACTGCGTTGACAAATCTTTTAATCTTCGCCTTAATTTTGATTAATTAGTTATTCATAATTGAGGCTTAGCCCCCCACCGACAGTAGTTACAGCGACACCACTATTTTAGAGAATCTTGAGCGTTCAAATTGATTTTTCTTTGTTGGGGGGTGGGGGTTCACAGTCATGATCTGTTTCTAAATATTGAGTTAAAAGGGACACACATTTAAGCTTTTCTCATTTTCATTCTTGTTAAACTTCAAGATTAGAGTTCTCTAATCAACAATACATCAAGACTAGTTGATAATAAGGAAGTCACAGATTTAAAGCATGTCAATATCAAAATGGTGAAAACATTTTTGTTTAATATAAAATTATGCTCAATTTACTTATATGTATGCACAATTAACCTGTTACTGGCTGATGATGTGTTGTGAAATGTACTTCAGAGTGGTTTTTAATTTGTTAAGTAAGAAGTTTGTTTTAATTTTCTACAGTAGAAACCGGCATTTTTTAAAAATAAAATTGGTCTATTTCATGTAATATTTGCATGGTGCTTGGTAAAAAAAAATGTGGGTTTAATGACAATTGTCCTAAGGGAAATGGTTGAACATGCATTTAACCCCGCCATTTGGCAAATATTTTACAAATAAATCGCAGAGTATTAAGATTATTTTCAATTTTTAAATAAAATATAAATGGTAAAATAATGAAAAGAAATAAAAAGTAAACAGAAAGTACGTTGATATATATACCTAACCAGTACTCTTCGAACACATGTTAGAAAAATTCCCAAAAAAAAATACAATTGTTTCCCTCGATAGCAAAACATTTGTAGATTAGAAAATCTCTATTTACTTGAAATGTTGCTCCTAAACATGAAAAATACAAGTCTTATTGTCACACTTGCTAAGTAATTAAATAGTGTCATTAATATTTAACAAAATATATAAACAAATATCGGGTGCCATACTCCTCTCCAAACTTCTACACTACAAAATTAGACATGTGGAAGTGAAGATCACATGCTCCTCCTTCGTTCTTCCATCTGAATCATTTTTCTTTCCCTTTTGGCTCCTGCAAGTGGGATTCAGCACATCAAGCCCCCATCATCCACATGGCATTAGTTGTGCCCCCATCTTTTTCACCAATAAAAATCTATTCCACACTATTTAAAATAATTATCTACAAACTAAAACTATTTATTCTTTAAATGGTCCACAGTGCTATTCGTTGAGGCGCTTCCCAAAAAATGAAAAAAAAACAAAAAACAAATGAAGGGCTTAAGAAGCCAAAAGACTCAAATTCTTAATTAATTTTATTTTATCAAAATCGATCGGAGGTTTACTCCTGTCACTTTTCCACAAATATTGTCCATTTGTTTGCATGTTTGTCTTAGAGAGAGACCCTTTCTTTCCTCCCTCATCTTCTCTCTCCCTTCATCTTCCTCCTCTCAACTGCCGCCATCATCTCCTTGGTTTCTATCACTCTGTAAGTCGATTTTCACTGTTGACAGTTTAATATACTAATTTATTTTAAGAAGGGCTTTGGGTTCCAGAACACCCCCCTCATGTTCTCAGAACCCTTTGTCCCTTTTAGGACAGATGGGTTCTGGTTGACATGGTCCCCTTCACTCGACAAAATAAGAAGGAAAAAAAATCGAGCAAAAGACAGAATAGAAACCGCGCCTCTTGGATTTTTCTCCCTTTTCTCTTCACCCTCTGTTAGTCTTAATCTTTTTCAATTCTCTTGTTCATTGAGCTGGGTGAAAATGGGGTGTGTGTTTCTTTCTGAGATTTGGTGGGGATTTGAGTTAGTTGCTTCCGTGATCTGGGTTTTTGCTCTTGTTGGGTTTAGTTGTCTCTAGTAGCTCAAAATTGGATTTTTGTGTTAGGTTTTTTGTGACCTGAACTTCTGGGGGGGTCTTTGGGACTTTGTTGATAGAGGTTTGGGTAGGATTTCTGGCATCAAAATTGGATTTTGATGAGAGAATTTTGATGGGTTTTGGGGTATGGGTTTCTTTAGTGGTTTGTAAATGTGCAGCCTTGTGTGGCTTTTTAGGTACATTTGGCTGATTTTTCAGCAAATGTTTGATCTGTGACGATAATTTCAGAGTCAAAATCTGTTCTGGGTTTGTTCTGAATTGGGGATTGGCTCAGAGTTAAAAGGGAAGAACCTAGAGGAGCTCGTAGTTTCAGTTGTTTGTTGCAAGGGTTCTTCTTTGTGAGGTCCTCTGTGCTGAACTCTCCCCATGGCCTGTATGAAGGTGGGATCAAAAGCCGATGCTTTTCAACGCCAAGGGCAGGCCTGGTAAGCGATGTTTTCTTATTGTAATAATTAATTAGTTAGTCATTTTTGTGATTACTCGTCAAATTTCACTTTTAAGCGCAATTTTAGTTCCATTTTGCTTAAACTATCCTGAATTATGTTGAAGTGCTCTCTTCTTGTCTTTGTTGGATTAAGGTTTGGAATTTTTTTTTGATATGGATCATATATGCTTTAAAAAGAGCAGAGTAAAATTTTATCAGATTATAGCCAGTTGTTTCTCAGTTTAGATGGAATTGCTTCTCTTTTAACCTGAACACTTTTTTTTATTCAGAAAATTAATTAATATCAATCAACTAATAGGAAATTCTAGTGTAATATACTAGGCTAAATTACTTTCTGAATATGATCTTGGAGCATACGGGATGTCATGTTGAAAGCAGATTGTGTAGTTTTGGCTTTTCTAGCTTACCAGTACATAACTTTCGTTAAGAAGTTATATAGATTGTGAAGATTTGAACAGGTCAAAATGCATATCATGTGAGTATATTTTTGCCAAATTATGCTTGAAATGAGATCTGATGATGAAACTCGAGGCATATCGTCATTTATTAGTTGAAAGAATAGCATTATATATTCATGCTTGATATGCTTAATTGGGAAAACTTGATAGGTATTCCAAAATCACTGTTTTGAGCTTGATTGCAATTTCTATCCCTAAAAAGTTGATATTGGAGGTGAAGTTTTATTTAGCCATGTTAAATGGGATGGTGCAGTGTAAATCAATGCTACACGACCTCTGTCATCTCTGATTTTGCTTGCATATTGTTTAATTTTCATATTATCTATTCTTGTTCATTTGATATATTATAGCACTAACGGTACAAAACTAAGCATGAATATTGAGTGTCAGTGTAGGGGCGTAACCAGAAATAAATTTTGGAGTGGGCTGCAATCTTTTATAACTTATGCTTGTGCAATATATGAATTTGTCAAAAGAATAAAATAATATTCTCCACCAAATCAGGAACGAAACCAGAAATAAATTTGATCATAAAAACCAAAATAAAAAAGGGTCTAAGGAAATATATGAAAAAGTAAAAGGGGTCTAAAGCACTATATGAAAAAGTGGGGCGGGCTGTAGCCTGGCCCAGCCAACACTTGGTTCCGCCCCTATGTCAGTGTTCTTACAGTCAACTAAGCATCTTATGATGCTCATCTTGATGATATACTTTTAGTAAAATAATGTAGAAATCATTTTCTTTGGACTAAGGGGTAACAATCATGTTGAGAGTCCAAGAAGAAAACCATGTTAATAGTTGATTTCCCCCGCCTTCTCTATGGATCTTTTTTTTTTTTTCCACGTCCGTGACTCTGTCCTTACCTATATGTGCAGTTTGTTCCTCAGTAGTTACCATATTTTTCAGAAAGCTAGAACTGAGAGAGCTAAAAGACAGGTGAAGAAAGCAAGAATGAGGGAAGTTTGGAAGCTTTCTGAAAAGATCAGCTTGTCTGACATATTATTCATTCATATATCATATGTAATGTAATTATTACTTGTAAAGCTTCCTGGAATTTTGAACTCATTTACTTTTAGACCGGGGTTCACTTAGCACTGCAGATGTCAGTAATGGTAAGATTTAGTGAGATACATGTTTTCTGTCCTGTGCTGATACCACACAAACACACCAGCAAAAAATGAATGTGTTTGCAATGAACTCACTAGTTTTGTTTGAAGGTATTGTGGATTGGTAACATGTTTAAGGACTATTTTATGTTTTTAGGTGATAACAAAATTCTCAATAATTTTTTGAGCCCATAACCTGCTGGATGTTCAAGTAACACTTGATTTTGCTTATATCAACTTTGATCTTTACATGTAAATATAAATTGTTTTGCTATCAATGTTAATGAATATGATGCAGTTATTATGTATTCATGTGTCACATATTTTTGTTGTCAACCATCAAATAAGCACCTCCAGCGATAATACATGTAGCTGCATAAATGTGACCGGGAACAGGTTTTCGAAGATTTTGCATACTGAATACACTTTACATTGCTTTAACTTCCGGTTCCATTTTGTTATGTCAAATTAAAAAGACAATCTACTGGGTTCCTTTTTCTTTATAATTATTTTCAATGCCTGTATTTAATGGTGGCATTATTTATTTATTTTCTTGTGTTAACTGTAGGTTTTGCACAACTGGCCTGCCTAGCGACATTACAGTTGAAGTTGGAGAGATGTCTTTTCATCTCCACAAGGTGATATTCCCCTCATGAAACTAAATTGGACTATACTTGGTTTTATCCCATTCATGTTGTTTCTCTGTTACTTCTCTGAAAACATATATCTACCTTTTCCCCAATGTGATATCTTGTTGCGTAACTGATTTCTCTTCCAACTTCCAACCCTGATGTTCCCAACTCTTTCTTCACAGTTCCCTCTTCTGTCCAAAAGTGGTGTGCTGGAAAAACTGATTGAGGAGAAATCCAATGAGGAAGAGGATTGTGTCATAAATCTACCTGACATACCTGGAGGCGCAAAAGCCTTTGAACTTGTTGCTAAGTTCTGCTATGGTGTGAAGCTCGAGTTAACTGCTTCAAATGTAGTATACCTCCGCTGTGCAGCAGAACATCTACAAATGACAGAAGAAATTGCGGAAGGCAACCTAATTTCCCAGACTGAGATCTTCTTGAACCAAGTAGTCCTCCGTAGCTGGAAAGATTCATTGAAGGCACTTCAGACATGTGATGAACTCCTGCCGTATGCTGAGGATCTCCACATTGTGAAGCGGTGCATTGAATCATTAGCTGTCAAAGCGTGCACTGACCCAAACGTATTCGGTTGGCCTATGATGGAGCATGGATCAATGCAAAGCCCTGGTGGGAGTGTCTTGTGGAATGGAATCAGCACGGGAGCAAGGCCAAGGAGTTTTAGTGCAGATTGGTGGTATGATGATGTCTCATCTCTGAGCTTTCCTTTATATAAAAGGTTGATCTCGGTCATGGAGTCTCGAGGTATCAGGCAAGAGATCATTGCTGGCTCCATAGCTTTCTATGCCAAAAGGTGTCTCCCAGGTCTCAATAAACGGCAACCAGCTCCCATAGCATTTGCAGCTGCACCCACCGAAGAAGAGCAGAGAGAGCTTCTTGAGGAGATTTGTGATCTGTTACCTCATCAGAAGGGTGTGGCATCGACTAAGTTTTTGTTTGGCCTTCTGCGCACTGCCATGATTCTAAAAGCTAGCCCTTCTTGTATGTCTAACTGGAGAAAAGGATAGGGATGCAACTTGATCAGGCTACTTTAGAAGATCTGCTGATCCCCACATTTTCCTACTCCATGGAGACCCTCTACAATGTTGACTGTGTCCAAAGAATTCTTGAGCACTTCTTAGCTATGGATCAGGCAACTGGTGGGGCCTCACCTTGTTTGGTTGAGGATGAGCATATGATGGGTTCGCCTTCTTTGACGCCACTAACTACTGTTGCCAAGCTTATTGATGGATATCTTGCAGAGGTTGCACCAGATGTTAATCTAAAGCTGCCGAAGTTTCAGTCTCTGGCTGCTGCCATACCTGATTACGCTCGGCCCTTGGATGATGGACTGTACCGTGCAATTGACATATATCTGAAGGTAAGCATTGGATCATATCATCATAGTTTCATGATCCTAGTTTTGAAACATGCACATTCTTTTACCCATTAAGATACTTCTTTTTGCACCATATTAAATGTTCCCCCCTTTATCTGGAAGATATTAAACAACCAACTATCAATATTATATAGTCGTTTTGAATCATGGTTCAAAATCACGGTCTCGGCTGCCAACTTGGAGGGAACCGTTTCACATCGGTCTCGGTGTGGCGTCGCGGAACAGACTCGGGCAATACGCACAAAACACTTAATAAAAAGCTCAAAAATTCTGAAAAAATCACAACAAATCTTAAAAAACTGTAGACATCAAAATTGATGTATATCATATTCAAAACATATCACCTAGCGTACTAAAAATGAAGAGAATGCATAAATACATGCGTCGCGGTATTAAAATATCAAAATAAATGCATAATATAGTAAATTTGACAAAACACAGTCATAAATACCTGCATAATGTAGTCATTTCCACATCGAATTTCGATGAGGCACAAAATCATCGTAATCATCTCTGCGATAAGTAAAAAAATTAGATCTATAAGAATAATAAGATGAATGTTGCTGTGCTCCGGTAGCGAGAGATGATCAGGTGGAAGATGTATTATCAGAGTAATATGGCAGTGACAGTTGTGCAATATCAGCACCAGGATGATAATACCCCAAACCTCGATATTCTATGCTGGTAGATGATTGATTAGTACTCGCATATCTCTCAAGTTGAGGCATCTGGCCATAGCCATTCTCCTTAATCCACACATCCAATATGTCATTGCCAGTGAAAACATGGTTCAGATATTGGATTGTAAAAATCATCTTGATCACATTGATATGTCAAGTTTCTTACACTCATCCGCATATTATAATCCACAAATACTAGTTTATGTAACTTTTTCATTGCCAACCGATTGCACAATTTTGTATGAATCAGTGATCACATGTTTCAATTTCTTTCACAATCCGATGAGGAACAAGTTTGACCCAACACTTTGATAGCAATTTTCTAAATTAAATTTTTGACTTAATAAATTATATCATATTAACTTAAATTTACTTCAATTAAATGAACTTAATTAACTGAATTAAATTAAATTTTAGTTAAATTTACACTAAATGAATGGGTGTAATTAAATTAAACTTAACTAAATTAAATGAACTAAATTAAAATATATTATATCATATTAACTTAAATTTTCTTCGATGAACTTAATTTAATTAACTGAATTAAATTAAATTTTAATTAAATTTACACTAAATGAATGAGTGTGACTAAATTAAATTGAAATTAACAAAAATTAAATTAAATTAGTTATACTAAACTAAATTAAATTGAACTAACTAAACTAAATTAGTTAAATTAAATTAAAGTAATTTACAGAGAGATCGAGAGACATCTAGAGAGGGGGAGAGAGATATCTAGAGAGGAAAGGACAAAGGGGGAGAGACGGGAGAGGGAGAGGCGGGAGAGAGAGATCTAGAGAGAGGGAGAGACGGGAGAGGGAGAGGCGGGAGAGAGGATTAGACGCGAGAGAGAGAGAGAGAGAGAGAGAGAGAGAAGGGGGAGAGAGATGGGACCTGGGAGGGGTGACAGGAGAGGAGACGCCAGAGGGGCAGCTGGGGAGGGGGCAACGGGAGGGGGAGATGCCGGAGCTGGGAGAGGGGGAGATGCTGGAGCTGGGACTGGGGCGACGCCGGAGCAGGCTGCAGGTGAGGAATTTTTTTCCCTTTCTGCTCGAGCTCTCCATCTGCTCGATTTTAAAGCCAAGCCGAAGAATCACGGGCATAAATTGGTGAATCATGAGGGATATCACAGGCGAGCATTGGGGATTCACGAGACCCGACTTGGTGAAAAATCAGAGTTGACAGCCATATCGGCCGAGTTAACCCGAGTCCCTGGTTGACTTGGCTTATATGGCCGAGTCAACTCTGATTTTTCACCGAGTCGCGTGAAATTGGCGAAATCAAGAGATTTGCTGACCGGTTTAGGCACGGTGGAGCCCGTTCCGGTTCCGACTCGGCCGAGCGGAACCGGAACGGACGAATTTTCAAACCCTGTTTTTGAATTGTGAAAACGTATGCAGACTTCCTGAGATCTGTGTAGGTTTCTCCGTAGCATGCATGTTTTTTTGTTGTGCTGCATGTTTTAAAAAAAGTATTTTATTGTTGATTGTGGAAATGCTTCTTATATCTTATTTTAGCATGTTCAAAAGTTTGCTTTTGTGGTCTTGTTCAAGTTATACTGGGTTTAATGTCTGCGTTGAGGGCCATGCCACTGATTAATAATCTGACATCAAATCCTTTGTATTCATCCAAAAAAAATAAAAAATAAAAAAATAGATCAAATCCTTCATAGGTTTCTTACTTTGTGTATCTCATACTGTCAATTGGTTAGTCTTTTGTGGGTCATATGACCAAGAAGTCCAAAAGCATAAACCCTGATCTTACATCCTTTTCCCCTTCAATAATCCGATTGGTATGGTATTTAGTAACTAGGGCGCGTTGTAGTTAGCTTTGAAGCACAAATACTTTGTAGAAGAACTTGTGCTCTGTCCAGTGTCCATGTGTTTTCTGCCAGTGCTCCCCACCATGCCTGTGACACATCCTTAGCACGTGTTTTAGTTCCATCATTCTTCCAACCTGGGGGAGGGACTTTTCTGAAGCATTCTGGATACAAACCTGAATCAGGTCAAGATATAATTGTCTTTTCAATAGGGGGCATTTAAGTAAAACCATATTTTGGTTATTTTACTGTTTTTAAGTTTCCTTTTATTAATAATTATGACTTATGATCTGATGTCCCTTTGCTTATGTCTGTTTGTACATCCATTTGTTTTTGAGAGAATGTTTGTACATCCATTTGTTGCACCAAGTTTTATTTTTTTGTTTAATAGAACTCTTCTGCCGAATGAGTTAATTATTTAACACTTTTTGTGTATGAGAAAACACACATAATTATATCTTTGTTTGTACATTTATATCTATATGTGTGTAGGAAAGTGGTTCTAGATATTTGTTCATTAGAGTTCTTGCTGTCTAAACTGCGGTGATTAGGAAAGTGGGTAGGATCATACTTAATAGAGTGACAAGGACTGCGAGAGGCGTAAACCAACTTGAACGGAGGCAAGAAACATATGATAATGCTTCATGTAATTGAGAAGGTGGTCCTTTAACATGGCTGAATGAAAGGAAATGATTCATGCGGTTGATCCCAAAAATTGGGATGAATTCTTTGTTAATGTTGTTGTTGGGTACTTGCTGTCCGCAGTGTCACAACTGTGTTTTGCTTCATAGGTTAATGGAAAAGTCCCTTTCTCACTGCTCTGTGGTAAGAGAGAAGCCTCCCAAAGCTCTATTCTTTTCCCTATGTGTGTTTTTAATGTCCATTTGATTAGTTTGTATTGCATGCAATGCAGTTTGTACTGCTCTCACACAGCTCAAGTACACCTGTGGGAAGTCTGTTGGTCAGTTTCGGCTTACATGTTGAGAGTTTGCCTGTCAACTGTGAACATTTAATTTGAGAAGATGTAAGAAAACTAGGCAAATTTCTATGGTTTGTGCATGTCAGCCTAACGTTAATACCGAGAGTAGTTGCTGAAATCCTGACTATGGCAGAAGTTGGAGAAGGGCCTTTTAGGAAATTTAAAGGCCAACAGGCAGATAAATGAACCAGTTATCAACAATCTTCCAAATTCTTTTCATCCAGGAAAGATTTTATTTACACACACACACACACACACACACACACACAGAGAGAGAGAGAGAGAGAGAGAGAGAGAGAGAGAGAGAGAGAGAGAGAGTTTAAACCAGCATCATATTATTACTTATGTGCTTCTTCATTTAACATTATGAAAATAATTTTCTTTCTTCCAACAGGCACATCCTTGGCTGTCAGAATCCGAGAGGGAACAGCTCTGCCGGCTGATGGATTGCCAGAAACTCTCTCTTGAGGCCTGCACCCATGCTGCTCAGAACGAGAGGCTTCCGCTCCGAGTTGTGGTCCAGGTTCTCTTCTTTGAACAACTTCAGCTGAGGACCTCAATTGCCGGATGCTTTCTTGTGTCTGACAACCTAGATGCATCGAGGCCCCTAAGGAGTGGCCTTGTGGCCCCTAGCGAGGGAGGTGGTGGGTGGGCCACCGCTGTCAGGGAGAACCAGGTCCTGAAGGTGGGGATGGACAACATGAGGATGAGGGTCTCCGAACTTGAGAAAGAGTGCTCGACCATGAGGCAGGAGATTGAAAAATTGGGACAGGGGAAGAGCGGTGGAGGATGGAGCAAGAAGTTTCGCTTCAAGATCAAGTCACAAATGTGCAGTGCACAGGAGGGTGCTGTTAGCGAACAGCAAAAGAGTGGGGGTGGGAGTGGGAAGGTCGAGAAGCTGCTGCAAGCAAAGCTCACAAAACATAAGAAGAACCTATCAATAGACGAGTAAATTTCCCCTCTTACATCAGCAATGCAACTTTGTAAAATTGTAGTTTTCCAGTTTTCCTTTTTCTTACAATGTGAACTGTGAATCAGTTTCTCTTAGTTTTTTCTTGATTAATATGTTTGGTATTTGACCTGGAATGGTAATGACTAAATGGTCTTTTGTGAAACTGTATGCTTCTTGTAATTGTAATGCAAGATTTCAGATCACAAGTACCTGTCATCGCCAATTTCCTATTTTTTTTGGTTGATTTGTGAGTACATTGTTTTCCAATTGTTTTATATTTGAGCAGATAAACATCAATCTATATTTTACATTTGCATCAATCCACTGGATTTGGGCCAGTGTGTAGTTGCAATTTTTATGAGTGCTGCAATTTTTGTTAAATTATTGTATCCCCACGCCTAAACATTTTGGTGCCATTAGTAGTTAAGCTGATATTGTAGAAAATTGAAATGTCTGCGATCACTGTTCATGAAAAATGAGTAAATTGCAGAAAGCATATCTTATGTCACACGTGCGCATGCACACACATCCACACACAACCTCCTTCCCTTTTCTTGTAGTTGTGCCTTGAAAGGAAGAAGGGTTCAGATTTAAATTCAGAGAAGATGGGTTCTGCCCAAAGTTCTGAATGCAAAGAACAAAATCACAATGAAAAATACTATTTGTCATAGGTCTTGGCATGCTTCCTACGTCCTACTCTATTCAAATCACGGATTTATGCATCATGGGTCATGTGTATTTTTTGGTAAGTTGAAGCCAGAAGTCCTAGATATGTTTATGAGAGGAAGATGCAGAAAAAAGTGTGCGTGTGCGTGTGTGCGGTGGGGGGTGGGGATTGGTTGGGCATGCGTGCTCATGTGTTTGGGGTGGGTGGGTGGGTGGGGGTGGGGGGGGGGGGGGGCCTTGGGTGGGTGGGGGGGTTGAGTAATAGAGCTCTCGTTTTCTTCGTGGCACTAATTTTTTCCTCAATTAAACCTTGTAAAATGAAAGGGAGGAAACAAATTTCTTTTTCATAACTCTTAAGTTTTCTTTCCGACCACTTGCTATGCAACAAAACAGAGCAATTGAAATGCAGTCTCAAGCCTATTTGAATTGTCATTTGGTACATGAACTAAAGGAAGGACCCACATTATGCAGACCCTTTCACATAGTTTTTTTCTTTTTTCCGTTCACAGGGAAACACGTGTTGGTGACAGAATTGTTTCCAACCCTTACTTTGTTCATTGGACTCCTTATTTAGTAATCCTCTTTCTTTCTAAAGTTGACCTGTATGTATTTTGTTCAAATATACAAGTACACCTCACGTCTCTCATAATTTGTTGATGAAACATCTATATGGTTATTAGTATGCTTCTGCAAATGACTTATTTCTGCTTAATCAAGCTGCTTTGATACGACAAATTGGTCGCTTTTCTTGAGACAAACCTGCCTGTCATCTGTGTATATTTGTTTAACTATCTGACAACCTGTTTTAAGCTTTTAGATGGAACCTCTCAGGTTTTATTTATGATTCTAATCTATCTTCGCTGATGAATATATGTAAGCTTAGGGTTGATACATTCAGGAAAATTTGAATTTTGTATAAACAGTGTTTTGCTTTTAGCTGCTTTTGAGTAGATTTACATGAGAATTAAGATGTTATCTTAGATGTTAACTAGTTCCCTTGCCGTTTCCCTTGTCCATTAGCCTTTAGAATTTATTTGGATTCCATGATTTCAAAGGATGTATTTTGTAACTGCTATGTATGTAGATAGTGTTGTTTTCTAATCCTAATTTTCTGATGTCATCATTCTTTGGCATGTTATGTAATCCATCACTAATATACACCTTAGGTTGCTTAACTTGTCCGATCAGCGATGATTATGACATAGTTTGTGCAAGATTAGTTGTGAGGAAGAATTTAATGGCAGCGGTCACTGTGATGTATATACTAGTTTAATGCGTTAGGGATTGGTTGAGAACTATATTTTCCAATTTTGTTTTGTTTGAATCTTTTTTAGGGTTGTCGATTGTGAATGTGGCATATTGGGCTGCAAGCTGGAAGGGTTGAGCGGGGTACTTGGCGACGGTGTCGATGTGGTTCTTGTGAACAATGGGGCTGTGGTTGGTGGTGCCACGGGCGAGGCGGCCCAAGAGGCGGGGAGTCCCGATGGTGCCGTGGCTGCCGTCAGCGTCGATTGCAATCATTTTTTTTCTTGCTGGGGTCTGTTGATGGGAAGTCGTTTGTGAGGTTTGGAGCGTGGACGGTTGGGTTGCTGGTGTACTATTTTCTGTGGGGGTTGCATGCTTCTTATGATATGGCCAAGGGTTTGAAGTGCTAGGGCTTCTCTGAAGGAGGTGGTGGGTGAGGGGAGCAATGTGGATCAAGCAATTGGAGGCTTGGGGTTCCAAAGGGCACAAGGATACTTCCCTTTGCATGCAAAAGTTTGGCTTATGAATTTGCATTCTTACACATCTGAATCAAGCTATTTGTCAAAGTTCCAAACTTTTTAACTCGAGTTGCTGTACCTTGAACCGCATGTTAATGCACCCAAAATTGCTCAGTTAACAGCACACTGCTATAGAAGAAACGAGAAAAGGTCATGAATATTTCTCTGAAAGTTTATATCGCAAACAGGGAGTACAAGAAAACAATCAACAATATTGGTATGATTTGATTTCAGGGGAAAGAGCAAGCACACAACATAGCCCCTGATTTTTAATATACATTTTGCAAATCACACAAAAACCCTTGTCAGAAAAATAAAAAAAAAAACACGAAGTAATTTACAGTAAATTAAGCCATCAGACCCCGGTTGAAAATTGGGAGGCAGCAATAGGGTGAACGTCTGGTTGACATCAGACATAATTAGCTGTTCTGATTTCTTGCAGGATGTCATGCGTTTTAGTCACTGCTGCACAAGAACACAAATCAAAAACCCTTCCAAGCTTTCACGCGGACATACTTCCATGCAAGAACCTCTTTAAAGCAAATTCTTTAACTAAAAAAGGGCATCGAAGGAGTCTGCAGACAGGCACCTCTCTCACCCAACAGTTGACAGATGTACTAGGTTTGGGTTTTCTTTCATGTCCCTAGCTTGAGTAGAGAATTTAGGGAGGTGCTGTTAAATCTTTGGGCGAGTCCCCTTATGACAAGAACAATCACATCCCTCATGTGTCGGGTTTGCACCATTAGGTCTACTTCATTCTCACTGTCAACTACAATCTTGAGGCGATGCTGGTCATTCCGATAAAGCTCCACCTGTAAACCCACAAAAGGTTATCTAGGACAAAGACTTCGCACAATTCAAGTCACATTAAAGAACGGCAGTCACAGATGTAACCATGAATTCTCCTGTCTAAATGATCAAGTGGATGCTGGTTACACTAATTCTGTTGCAACTAACAATGGGCAAGTGCATTTACATAATATGTTATTGATGTATAGGAATAAGTGTAAATTCCTGAGATAGATGAGCTTAAAATGTAGATAAATATCTTATTTCTGTATTCACTAATGGCCTTCAAAAGTTATTATATTAAGCCTTTCTACTTTCAAGTAGTTTACTTTTTTTCATATCTACACAGACGGTCAGGATGAGATTTCACATCTGTCACAACCTTTCCCTGCAGCCACCTACTCCATAGTCAGACCTCTTATTGATTGAAAAAGATGCCTAAAGAACAATGTTAATGATGATACACATGTAAATTATTAGGAAAAATTGACATGAAGCTCTCCAAATAATCTCTATTTTTAATACTAATATTGCCCGTACCACCACCCTCTTGATATACATCTGATGAGGACATCACGCAGTTCTTTATCTTTTCATGCCTTAGCTTATTCGAGAGATTTAGTAGTTTATTTCAGCTTTATTTGAGTTGGTATTTTAGCTTTATTTGTGTTCCTTTGTGGGCGTTTAGTACCACATCGGTTATTTCCCAGTAGTGTTCTCTTGTAAAGCCTATATAAAGCCCCCTAGACTATTGTATTGGGAACAATTGAATGATTAAAATTTTCACAAATTATCTGAGTAATTCTTGAGTCTCTTTTGCTCTCGAGTTTAGGGTGAGAAGCCCGTGCAAGGGGTGGAAACCCAAATTTTATCTTTCCTCAGATTAAATCTCAGTTACGATTTGAAGGTGATTGCGATCCAGGTGGTTTTACATCATTTTGGTATCAGAGCACCGGTTTTTAATCCCCTTCAAATTTCTCTTTTTCAAAATTTTCTTCCACTCCCCAAACCCTAGATCTATTCCAGATCCGCTTAAAAAAAAAAAAAAAAAACACTGTTTCAAAAAAAAAAAATTACAGTGAAAAAAAAAATTACAGTGAAATTTTCATCGAAAATCACTGAAAATTCCAAATCTTCACTGTTCATCCACCCCCTCCAAATCTCGCCGCCTTCACCGCCACCCAAAACTCGACAGGGCCAATCGAGGCCCCCCACTTCGCCGCCGACAGCCACGCCGCCGCCTCTCAAATCCAGGTTTGATCGGGGAAGAGTGAGGAGCAACCACCCCAACGGCCAAACAGATCTCAGTCGCCGTCCTCTTCCTCTGCCACGTTCGACAGAGCCGACGTCGCCCTAGATCTCATCGCCGGCGATCCCCGCCCCCCCGTCGTCGTCGCCTTCCTTGATTCAGGTCATCGCCGCTGCCCAGATCTCATCGCCGACGTCTCCGCAACCACCTCTGCCATCGCCATGCCTTCGCCACGATCTCTCGCCGCCTCTTCCTCCGCCGGATCTTGCCGCCTTCGTCCTTAGCCGTCGACGGCCTCCAACACCAGAGCCACCCGTCCACCGCCTCCTCTCCATCAATGAACCCCTCGACTGATTTCTGCATCGCCGCCGACCCATAGATCCACCACAGCAGTGGATCTCATCCACCGCCACCATCGCAGCGACACCACCACCTCCTCATCGGAGCTCCGCCATCATTTCCTCAGTCGCCGCCATCTCCTCCGCCCCCCTGTGCCGCCAGCATCCCCGTCGCCATAATCAAAATCGTCGCCGACATCACCAACGGAGAGAGCTTTCCCCACAATTGGAGCAGTCGCCGCCTTCTTCATCTCCGAAGCCACGCCGTGCCTTGCTGAGGAGCATCGCCGGCCATCTCCGCCGACTGAGTTCGCCGCCATCGTCGCCCTTTGCTCCATCGAGTTGCCGCCGCCGCCATTCCCGCTCAGTCTGTGCCCTAGCCCACAGCGACGAGGAGAGAACAGATCGGGTGGGGTGTGCGAGTGAGGGTTAAACCCGCCCGACTTTTAAAAGGTGGGGGGGGGTGATTTGGGTCGGATCCAAACCACATTCTCAGCCCCAGCCAGTGTTGATCCAATCACTGGACTCAACAAACGAACCCCAGCCCAGTTTTAATCCTCACTGGATTTAAACAGATCGAGCCACTTTCTCTCCACACGAACCAGACCAGACCGGTTTGGTTCAGAGTGATCAAAATCAACCCAGGCCCGAGTCAGATGAACGAGTCAACTCGGTCGAGTTGACTCGACTGAGTCAGCACAGTCCAGAATCGCAACATCGCTTCCGATGGCAGTTCAGTACTCATTTCAAGCCCGAATTGATCCGTTTTCGAGGCAGTGGATTCGTGACGACTAGTACTACGCGCCTACAGCAGTCTCATTCAGGTTTGAGCTACGGTCGTCTTCCCAGGCGTGAACGACTCCACCTCAGGTGATATCACAACTTAACCTAGTTCATTAACTGTTTATTACTTGCAACTACTATACGGATTGCTATAATTTGTTGGTAGAAATGCTATTTGCTTCAATCTAGTGGTTGCATCTTTTCATCATTCTAGGAATGCATTTTTATTTACATTTGAGCCTTAAACTTTAGGAAATTTTTGTTTAGTGCATGCATTTAGTTTAACCGACTTTAGGGCTCTCCATTGCATCTGCTTGCTTGCTTGAGTCATCATGACTAATCAGCATGATAAGGACTCCCACCTAGACCAGCTACACAATCTCCATCAGGGTCATATGTCCGTTCATGAGTACATTACCAAATTTAAGGACTTAACCCGTTGTAGTGAAGTGAGAGAGCACCCTTCTGAGACTCTAACTAGGTTTATTTGGGGTTTACAGCCTAAAATAAAACGTGCTATGATTACTGGCCCCTATGACCTAGATACCGTTGAAGATGCCTTTGATGTGGCATTAAAATTGGACTTGACTTTCAAAACGCTAGTCAATGCCAAAATCAAATGTTCTAAATGTAAGGGCTATGGACATTATCATTATCAGTGCCCCTCGGAGAGTCAACCTGTTAGAACTATGCCCACTGATGAAGTTGACGATTCAAAGACTGTTGAGGATGTCCAAGTTTCTTTTAAAACTGTTAACATAATTGAAGACATAGCAGTTGATTCTGTCACACCGATTATTAATGAAATTCATATGTCTTCTGATAGTGCCAATGATGACGCGGACAAGACAGTTGAGCCTAATGTACCCACTGTGCCTAATCAACCATTCGAGTCTCCTTGTGTTGAACCTAATTTTATGGTCATTCCTATCAATTCATCTTTTAGGGAGTCACCTGAATTTCTTGCCAAGGTCCAACAAATGGTTTCTAATACTTCTTTCTCGGGTTGTTTAGAGTTTGTGACCGAGTCCCGTGTACCTCCATTGTTCGATGTGTGTCCTTCTAGGCATATTATATCTCTCGTTCTCCCATCGTTAGGAGCTATGCTTAGAATACCTACTGCATTGCATCTGCCTGTTGCACATATTGATGATATCACTAGGCTGATAGCAATTTGCAATAAACCCTACAAATTTGCTGCATACCCATATAGTATTTTGCAGGAATTTACAGTTGATAACAGGGTGATTGCTTACGAGTTGGATAGCCCGTGGGATCCTGGTATCAGCTCCGTTTTCAGCCAGGATGATGCACCTCACTCTACTCCCTGTTCCTTGATCGTGCTGCTATCTTCCACCACCGATCTGTCACGGAGACCAGCTCCTCCTCCGCCACCATGGTCTCGACATGATGTTTCCATGCTGCTGCCACGACCACCACCTTGGCCCGATTGAGATGCTTCGTGAGGAGAGTCCTCATTCGACAGGGTCGAGTTCCTCCCACCCCGAGGGAATTGATGAGGACATCACGCAGTTCTTTATCTTTTCATGCCTTAGCTTATTCGAGAGATTTAGTAGTTTATTTCAGCTTTATTTGAGTTGGTATTTTAGCTTTATTTGTGTTCCTTTGTGGGCGTTTAGTACCACATCGGTTATTTCCCAGTAGTGTTCTCTTGTAAAGCCTATATAAGGCCCCCTAGACTATTGTATTGGGAACAATTGAATGATTAAAATTTCCACAAATTATCTGAGTAATTCTTGAGTCTCTTTTGCTCTCGAGTTTAGGGTGAGAAGCCCGTGCAAGGGGTGGAAACCCAAATTTTATCTTTCCTCAGATTAAATCTCAGTTACGATTTGAAGGTGATTGCGATCCAGGTGGTTTTACATCAACATCTATATGCAGAAATTACTTAGAAGTTACAAGTTCAAAGACCACCAGTTTATTTTACGTCAGCTAGTAATTTAATAATGTTGATGCAATAGAGAGTTACTTACATGAAAAGGAGGAGCATAAGTTCCCCGGATTTCAGTAGTTGGAAAAGATGTCTTAGAACCAGGTTTCACAACTTTGACTCTCTTTCTGTTTACTTCAAGAATTCTTCTCTCAAGATTTCCCACTCCAGGTACCTGTGTAAATAGTGCAAAAATAAAAAAGATATTGCGATATTCATTTGTGACACATGGTTATGATTCACTTCAGAATTAAGAATAAGAAAATCTACCTTCTTTGGGTTCGGATCCTTGTCACACAATACCTGTTCCCACATAGAAGAGGAATCATGTTTACTTTCAAAAGAAAAATTAACTATCAAAAATACCTAGATACATCATGCTTAAACAAATGCATGGAAATAGGTAGCAACAGAAGCAAGTCTAACTATAATGGTTGACCATGTTCCAAAATATTTGACACTGATATAACATGATTTACATTAGATGATCAATCATGTCGCAAAATATTTGGTTGATTCTGATGCTAATAGTAGAATAACAATTAGTGGCAGGCGTTCACATTCAGTTATCCCAGTTACAATATAGCTTTTCTACATGCTACTGGGCTTATTACCCCATTGACTAGGTTATTATTGTTTTCCTGAAACAATGCATCCACGAAACATGCTCAGCTCAACCATTTAGAGGCAAGATATCAGAGTGTTATGTGAGGTATGTTTCAGAAAGGAATAATATAGTATATGGGAATAACAACTATGTGGAAAATTAAAAAATGCATTCACTATCAAATTTCACATAATATACAGCAAACATTACCTCAAATTTCACAGATCCCATTTCCAACTTCTGTTTAACTTCCTTATAAACATCCGGCTCTGCAAATGAACAAAAGAACCAACTGAATGAATACAAGAAATAATACAAAATAGTGAAACCCTTGAAAGTAAAAGTTATTGTGTCCTGGATTTGGTAATAAATTGGTACATATGGTATCTCTTGAAAGATAAGAATAACTGATTTCAGAGACATAAGCAGTTGGTTCTAGCTATAAGACGGATGACAGCAGCAAAGCCATGGCAGAGATGGATATGTAATAATTATTTGCTGATGAACTTTCAAGTCAACAATTAGAACTGTCAGATCTCTCTTTATATGCAAGTATGATCATGCCATCCGACCCATTTTCATTCAAAGAGCCCCTCCAGAAAGTGTAAATACTTCTATTTCCAATTTAATTCACTTCAATTTTCTGTTCACAAACCTACAAAGTGTTGGGATATGCAAGTGCTGATATAGTCCCACATCAGAGATGAATGTAAGAGTGATGAGTTTAAATAGAAAGTTGGAGTCAAGACCTAACTTAAACTTTTTAGTTAAATTGTCTTGGCTTCTGTTTAAGGCCCATCTTACTCCCCGTGGAAATATCAGAGCCCAAGTTGTGGCCCACAAGGGAGTGGAGTCCCACGTGAATCCCGAAATGACAAGAGTTGATCAAGGTCTGATTCTCGTGGACAATAGATGTGTTCCCACCAACAAAAGATATATGTGGATAGTGAATGGCTGGTTAAGGCCAAGATTGGGTTACTCACGGAGGAGATTCCCATGGATGACCAAGATACATGGATGGTTAGCTGTCAGCTGTCACTCACCAACAGACGAGATTCTCATGAACAGCCAGGATCCATGGATGGTTAGCACCCACTAATTATGTGGATGATGATTGAGGTATATTCACAAATAAAGAAGATTGTTCGGATATTCATGTGTGAGTAGTCTCACATTAGATATTAAACAAATAATAACGAGTTTAAACAGAAAGATGGGGCCAAGACTCTAACAAGATGGGGCCAAGACTAACAACTTGAGTTTTTAGCTTTGGGTTCAAATTAGTTCTCAGCCTTAATAAGGCCCTTACTCCCGCTAAGGTCTAAGTTCTCCCAATCACAGTAATCATGACTGCCTAATTTAGCTGTAGGAAGGTGATGAATTGGGGGATTCAAATCAAATAAGTGATTGAAAGGGTTAGATGCCAAAACTTTCAGTCGACAATGGGACTTAACAACTTAAGTTTTTAGCCTTGGGGTCAAATTAGTTCTCAGCCTTAATAAGACCCTTACTCCTGTTGAGGTCTAAGTTTTTCCCATGTATATAGCACGGACGCTTCTATCATGGAGCCGTGCCGTGTCCGAAACGTGTCTGACATGCATGTCGGACACATAGGTCACGTGTATTTTTAAGAATTTATCAGGTGTTCACGTGTCGTATCCATTTCAACGTTGCCGTGTCCGTGCAACATAGCTCCCCATCACAAGAATCATGACTGCCTAATTTAGCCGTAGGAAGGTGATGAATTGGGGGATCCAATTCAAATAAGTGATTGAAAGGATTAGATGCCAAAAACGTTCATGGACAATGCAACTGACACACCACTATTACAGAAGATTTGAAGTTCAACATTCAATACCAAATCTTAGTTTTTAAAATAAGGTGGCATTTTATTCTTAAAATAAATTGAATCACCTACGTTTAGCAAACCATTAGAGTTGATTATCAGTAACTAAATTTAAACAAAGTAAAAAGATTTAACAAATAGATCAAGGTAAATCATTGATTAATTTCATAAAGGCAATGTAATATGCAACCTCCCCATAAGAACGATGGTGCAACCTCTGATGCAAGAGGTATGGGTTCAAATCCCTCTTGCAGCAGACTATGGCCTATTCTCCACAACAACAACAACAATAACAACAATAAGAATAATAATATTAGAAGAAAAGTGCAAAGCACTGGAAATATACCAACAGCAATTGGCTCAGTTGATGAAGAGCTAGGCCCCCCCTCCACACCGTCCTCTCTAACTGGAGTATAAACAGCAACAAGCCTGTAGCCCACATCATCAACATTAGCTTCGTACATCCTCCCTATTTCACCTGCATATGCCACAAATATTTTCATAACATCATGCGATCTCAGATACATGAATTTCTAACTGTCCACTCCATCAAAAGTTTGTAAGAAATACAGCCAATCCCAAGCATGGGTTCTTAAATGTTGAAATCCAAAGGCAGAACCAAGAAAATATACAAAAACAACAACTAGAACACATGGAGTCTGATCAAAGTTAAAATTTTGCAAATTGTTTAAACTGCTAAATATAGACAATGATTACGGTGACTGCTTTAGGGCCATTTAAACTGCAAAATATAGACAATGATTACGGTGGCTGCTAATTATTGATAATGATTAGGGCACAATGTGTTTTCAGAGATGAAAGGAAAGGAAACCTATGTTGCACAGACAAGGACAGGCCGACACAGGCACGTACGACATGAAGCACCGACATATAACAAATTCTAGAAAGTACATTGAAAATAAGTGTCTTATTTGATATGCGTCTGACACGACACGGCTCTAGATTTGAATTGTCTGTGCTTCCTAGAAGGAAACGTCTCAATGCAAAATAACTGAGATTTGAATAGTCCATGCTCTCTGTCAGGCATATCCTGTAGCCTATTAACTCATCTCGATTTTTGCTTCCTCCAAATGCCTCTCAACTGACTTGCAAAAAAAAATCCTTCACCGCATCATTGGTGCTCAAGTATTCCAGCAGTGAAAGGAAACTGTTCACCCCAATCTGATGAACATTTCAAATTGATTGAACATAAAATCCGGTCGTCACTACTCAATGGCCAAAAATTAGTGATGATCCATGAGCCAAGCCCCGTCATTACAAGCCTCCAAGATCCTCCAGAAAGTAATTATTCCAGCAAGAAACCAGCAATCCCAAGACATTTTGACCAAATGAAATGCCCATGCATCTCAGCAACTAGCTCTATATAGCCAGGGAGACTCGCCCCCTTTCTTTCAAAAATACATATTCCAATCTAAGAAATGGAAATATACGATGGCCTACCCCTTTACAACAGAAACATAGAATTGCCTTCCATTGTCCATACTCATTGAACCTCAAGAAGATAATTAATTGGCTGTTTCGAGGTTCCCACTCATTCAAATTACCATGTCCCTTCTTCGGGTTGTGATGTTTGTTTTGAAATCATTTACATGTTGTTAACTCCTAACGTGGACAAAAAGAATAAAGTTTGTTAGGTCGTTTAGTGCCTGGTTCTGAAATTATTTGATTGGGCAAACTGTATTGCAGAAATACTTTTGGCAGTAAAGGGTTAGAAAGTCTTAAATTGATTTTCCGATAACTTACGCTTTCTATCCCTCTTAATTTTGAGAAATATTGTACCTCAGGATCTTGTGTCCTCTCTTGAACTTTTCATCATGACTAGGAGAATTTGGATACGGTCTGAGCTTAAAGTGCACAGCCAATATCGTAGGTTTGCCTACCTGCCAACTAGTATCCCTGGTTGTATGGGATGGTTGTGGTTAGTAATTCAACACGATTTGTACAGGGTTGATCCTAGTTGACAATAGATCATAAAATTTGATGAATTAATTTGTAGAATTTCCTCACGGCAGATCCCATTTTGATGTGGAAAGAATTGGACAATCATGATAGTGCCCACTCAACAGATCAGTAGTTACTGGCTAGCTTGCCAGCTATAGCCAAAAATGTCAACATGTGGAGGCTTTTTTACCAAGAGAGGTTAGCTCGTGCAGTATTGACACTACCTTCCCATATGGCAGTCATGAAATCTCCCCATCCACGGCGATGGAATTTTTGAATTAAAAATTTAGGGGTAAATTATTGCGGGTTTTATTATGCAACTTCACATGCATCAAGGCTACGGCAGTTCATGGATGCTCATCCTAATCCATGTAGTTGGCAGGACTAACTAGGATTGCCACGCGCGCGCGCGCGCACACACACACACACACTTGGGTACATGCGTAAGGATTTGAACCCAAATCTTTCCCACTCAAACTCAATCTCACGACATTCAAATACAAGATCTACTCCATTGAAGTTGATCTACATTGTTTAAAGTGACTAAAAATAAAAAATCAAGTGTTTTGAATCTTTTTTGCCCATCCATCAAGTAGGCGCAAAATGGACGGTCGAAAATAGCATTTTACTTAGATCTATGACATTAGACATATAAATCCTTGATCCGATCATTTGATCATGTTCTAAACATTAAAAAAACCGCACACACCAATTTTTGTTAGGTTTCAAATATTATGCACCGTTAAACTAACCAACTCACTATTTCGGTTTTGTTCGTTTTGCGTCTACTTGATGGATGGGCAAAACCATTCAAAACATTTGATTTTTAATTTTTAATTACCTTGAACAATGTAAATCAACTTCAATGGAGTGGATCTTGTATTTGAGTATTGTGCGACTAAGTTTGAGTGGGAAGGATTCGGGCTCGAATCCTTCAGCATGTTCCCAAGTCTCTCTCTCTCTCTCTCTCTCTCTCTCTCTCTATACACACACACATATAGAGAGAGAGATGTATGTATGTGTATATGTGTGTGTGTGTGTAGAGAGAGAGATGTATGTATATACATATGGGGGGGGGGTGTGTGTAGAGAGAGAGAGACTAGGATCCTTTCAAAAGGATTCGGACCCGAATCCTTCCCACTCAAACTCACCTCTCGACATTCAAATGCAAGATCCACTCTGTTCAAGTTGATCTACATTATTTGAAGTCTCTAAAAACTAAAAATTATGTCATTTAAATACTTTTTGCTTATCCATCAAGTATGTGTAAAATGGATGGCCGAAAAAAGTATTTTACTTAGATCTATGACTTTAAACATATAAATTCTCGATCCGACCATTTAATTATGATCTAAATATATAAAAGACCCTACACACCATTTTTGTTAGGTTTAAAATATTATACATCGTTTAACTAAACAACTCACTACTTTCGGCAGTTTGTTTTGTGACCACTTGATGAAAAGCAAAAAGTATGCAAATGTCATATTTTTTGATTTTTAGAGACTTCAAATAGATCAACTTGAACGGAGTGGATCTTGCATTTGCATGTCAGTGGGTTGAATTTGGAGATGAATCATTTTCATTCAAATTCAATATTAGACCATTCAAGTTGAAGATTCACTCTGTTGGAGTTGATCTACATTGTTAAGAGTGTTTAAAAATAAAAATTCAAGTGTTTTGAATACTTTTGATTATTCATTAAGTAGGCACAATGAACGGCTGAAATAGTAGGTTAGTTTAAGAGTGTAGAATGTTTGAAACCTATCAAAAGTTGATGTGTTTGAGGAATTTTAACTGTTTAGATCATGATCAAATAGTCGGATCAAGAATTTGTATTTCTAAAGTCATAGATCTAAATAATATGCTACTTTCGGCCGTCCAATTTTTATCTACTTGATGCATGGACAAGAAAACTACAAATACTTATTTTTTTTTTAATTACTTTAAATAATATAGGTCAACTTCGACGAAGTGAATCTTATATTTAAATGTCGTAGCATTTAATTTGAGTGAAAAGAATTCATGCTCAAATCCTTGCAGAAGTAGCCAAGTATCTTTTTTAATACACACACATATAGGGAAATGATCTTATAAGAACGGTTCTCAAACTACGCTTCGTGAGAACTTTACGATGGGCCACCCCACAAATGATCCGAACTGTTCATTTTGATCCACATACCTAAATTAGGTTAACAATGAAAAATCACGTGATTCCAAATATTTTTACCTATGCATCAAAGGACAATTTTTTCTATGACTAATATAACATATTTTCTGTAATCACTTAATGCATCGGTAAAAAGGCTTGAAATTGCGTGATTTTTCATTTAATTTGGGTATGTAGATTAAGATTAACGGTTCGGATCATCCGTGAGATAACCCACCATAGAGTTCTCACGAAGCGTGGTTTGAGAACCGTTCTCATAGGATCATTTCATAGATATATAACCGTAATCTGAGTATTGATGCTCTTGTTTTGTTCTAACTTCTAACTTCAAAAAATAACCCAGATAGTATATTAAGGAATTTAGATGGCTCTCAGAACAGATTTGATCATGTCAAAACCCAAACATTGTATTCAACCCATCCAGTATTAATCCATTGAAAAACAAACCATCCGCTGTAGAAGCATGCCCCAATATTGAGGGAGCAAATAATTTCACTCAATTCTATAGAAGGTACAAGTGAGTATGACAAGGCAGCTAAATCGAACCCATGTTTTGTCATCTATTTTCAAATATAACAATGAGCAAAATAAATGCATTCTAGCTACACCTAAAAAGTGACGGGACATATATTGAATGAATGGCCAATATAGGTTGTGTATATTATTGAACTTTTTGCCATAAGAATCTGTATACATGTATGGGAAAAGAAAAGAATGAAGATTCAGATTTTGTATACCTGGTATAGAGATCAGATCAGGACTTCCGACCATTGATCTAAGCCACTGAATTTTGCTCTTTCCTTCTTTTCCTCCACTATACATACCACGGACGGCATATAAGTTTGTATGGAAACCTCTTCCCTCAATTTCCAGCTTAACAATTTTAGGAATCCCTAGAATACAGAAATTTTTAGATTGCAAACTAAGAAAATCTTATCATTTGATTAAAAGTAGATGGAAATGCAAGAACCCGTTTAAACAGCATTTTCTTCCTTTCTAAAGAAAAGGCATCTAATCCACTTTACAAAAATGATAACAATAAAGCCTTTATCTTTAGGGTCAGCTGCATGAAATCCTTTCTTTCAATGCAACTCTGTTTACGACTTAATGGCCAACTGCTTATTAAATTAACAGGTGAAATTAACAAGCTCACATTGTGATAAATTTTACAAAAAGAACTTAAACCTCAAGGTAACGAAGATTTACAACTTCAACCACGAGAGATGCTAATACATATAAACTATTATACTGAATTCTCATAACATATATAAAGTGGTGAAATAACCTGGTAATATAGGAGAGGTCACTGCTGAAACAGGTCCGCTTGACCTTCCAAACACATCTGTGATGGTGCATTCACATTTTAGGTAATGACCTATGTCCTCCAGTCGGATCTTGTACGAGCTGGAGCGCTGTGAAGGAATTGGTTCAAAGGATGGATGCGGTCCCATTCCTATTGAATAGAACCTGTCCACAGACACATAGATGGTTATATATTGATGTTCATAAACTATTGTATTTGATAATTTGATGAACAGTGTTTTACCATTGGTATTTTATCTCTTTCTTGTATTTGCTCCAAATATGTTGTTGAATCTCACTTTGTGGAATGATCTCAACAGCAGTAAGTATTTCACCTTCAACTTCCTTTCCGTTCAAAGAGAACCTCTCAATTTTCAGAAGTTCTGCAGAAAAATAGATAAATTATGTCTGTGATGTAAACAAGGAAGTGCACCATAGCAAACATTCAATAAAGATATGCAGTAAAGAAAAAAGCAAAACAAAAAGGTATATTGGATCACTCTGGTTCAGGGCATCTCAAAGGGGGGTAAAAAAGAAAAGAAAAGCAAAAAACTTGATTTCACTTGAAATGGAAAATTTCCACCAAAATTTATAACTAGAATGAGCCTACAAGCCAATGCAGGCTGGAAGTAGTCAAGTTAAATGGACCCTTAATTGATAGTGAATATAAGGTAAAATGATTATAGTCTCTGTGAACACCAAAAGAACCTAATTTTGGTTGGCAATGCTGCATCAAATAGGCTTTTAGCCAAAACCAAGACTGAGAAAATCTGAAAGTAGTAAAGCATAACGGAACCCTCAATAGATGGCTGATGTCATGGCTTCAAATACTGGCTGATTTCAATATGTATCGGCAATATCACATGGGTTTTATGTAGTTTATGCTTTATACAGTTATGATAAGCTATATGTGTCGTCCCAATTACTCGTAAACTGAGTAGCTGAGATTCGTCAAAAGACCAAGTGATTACTGTCACAAAAAAAAGGAATACGTTTAAATAGAAGACATCAGTCACACGATACATACAAAGAAACACAGCAAGATCCCAAGAATTTTTCTTCTTTTGGTATACCAGTAAGAAATTAAAACTGGAAAAAATCACATGAAAAAAGAAAACAACGTGTAGGAATCTTTAAAATTGGTAAACAAAATTACCGAACATTAGGAAATGTTCCAAGTTCCGGTAAAGACTCACAATCCTGTAGTGTGTCCAAAGACTTCAAACCTTGCAATTGCATCTTGAAGCATTCTCACAAGATTCCTGCACTATTTTTTGCTTATGCAATACTAATCCTCCCTTCCTATGGTGCACATAGAATGCTCTTTGTCAAGAAGCATTCCTAGTTGATGAGAGATTTGGATCAGGTACACCATGAGTGCATGAGCTAAAACTATGTACCGACAAGTTAGGTCTGCCAAGTGCCCTCCTAGGCTTTCTGGCAAGCCCCTCGTAGGCAACTTTACCAGGAACGGTAGATCAAATCATAAAAGGAAATTGAGCCAATGGAGTATCTTCCATGGTAACTCATCTAAGTTAGAATTTAGTAGGAGCTCACCAACTTGATGGGAAATTGACTTTGGCTATGTTGATGATGAAAACTGCAAATTTTTCAAAAAAAATTAAACAGTACAAGATTGGTCATGCCTATAGAGTCAAACAGTTAGCAAATCTGTTTAATCATATAAATCTTCTCTCAATGAGGATAGATGTATAATCATTTGCAGATGCTCATGAAACACAGAAGTTTGGTTAGACAGCAGTGCAAACAGAATGATGAAACAAGCATACGAAGCAAAAGAAAAAGACGTCAACAGGCAATGGTGGACCAGTCATTCGCCATCCAATTACCTTTGAGAACAAAAATTCTATACAAATGATGTTGTTAGATATATTAACTAATAGTTATTTAGTTATTGAGTCCTGATAGGATTTGGAATCTTATATAGTGCTAGTAGTATTACAAGTCATAGTTTAAATATGATTTGGTCTTGTATGGGTCTATATAAAGAGGGGATTGACTTGTATTTTTGTAACTCTTTTCAATATCAATAAATATATAGTCTTTCGTAGTTTATCAGATGCGATATAACTATAATTAAGAACCAGGTATGCATTATCCAAGTGAAGGATGCTTGTCTAGAATTAAAATCTTCGAATGTTTACAATTCACTTTACCCGGAAGAATAATGGCTGATGGTTCTGACAACTTGAGTTCCCCAACAACAGAATCTGAACGAACAGGCGTATAGCTGCCATATGATGTTTATAATTCAGCTTTTGGAATAAAAGAAGAGATTATATTAGACTGTTCTAAGCTACACTATATTTAAAAACAACAGTGATATCCTCTTCCTTCTTTTATGCACTTATTTCTCATCAATTTTATAAGATTCCCTTTTACGATTCCTTCCCTCATTGCCACCATCTAATACTGTAGCAAGCTCTTAGAATTCCTTCTCATTTAGAAATGACAAGATGTGACAATAACGGCCAACAGGAAAATAAGTTGGAAAGGAGGATAGTTACCCAAACAACAGACGACAATTGTAATCTGAATCTGTAACTTGATAAGTGGTAGAAGTAGCTCCACTGATAAGAATAATAGTCCCTTCATCAGTTTCCCTGTACCAGCTATACATGCTTGACCCTTCGTAACCACCATAATATTTGCCTTCTCCAGCATAGATACCAGAACCAATTTCCTTTAAGCATACCTCAGAAACAACTGGAAGGGCTGTGGAATTCAATCAAGCACAGCAAGAAAACAATCAAAAGAAATATTAGCTCAGGAACTGAATGTGTTTCCAGTTGAACAGTTATTATAAGAATCAGCTTCATATTAGATAAATTACGTCCTAAATAAATTTCTAATAGTGGAGATCTACTATTAGAACATTCTTTATATGATATTATCTAATCTGTCACAAAACTTCACATTGTTATAAGAAAACATATTGATATATTTATAATATTGATATATTATAATAGAACCATCTCAGATGGACATTATGCTGAATATTGATATATTGCTACTATGGCTCCATTTTGTCATTATGCCATACAGAAAGCTGTTATACTATGTATAATTTCCCAGCCTGGTTTGAAGTGTGGTTATGTACATGGTCAAACTCGCCAGTCATTATAGATCTAGAGGCAGTGGTAACCAAAACGCTCAAACCAAATAATCATAATTAATTCCACAATATATGTCCATAAAGGCTCTGTTGAGATACAACAATATGGATAATAATTAAAAGTTGGTCGTAATTTTTTGCAATAAGAATACCAACCTGCCATGACTGGTTCATCGCTAATGGCAACAAGAGATTCTCCAAGCTTCCCATCAGAACGTGTAGGCACCCATTGAAGGGCTAAATGAGAGCCAATATCTTCAATTGAAGGTGTATAAGTTCTGTTTCAGGATTCCATCAGTGAAAAGGGTCAGGGAAAGGTTTAACTTTTGTATCATAACAAATCAATTGTAACCTATAGCATGTATCATACAAGGTATTCCCAACAAGAAGGGCTTCTTTAAAACCAATAGTGATATTCAGCAACTCTGACTCCTCAAGTTTTTCTTTGATTCTGTACCACATGTACTCCCCAGTACCTTCTTTCCCACCATAATAAGATTTTACAGGAACAATTTCCTGGTCTTGCAAACAGCTCGCAATCATAAGCTTAACACCCTTTGGATCAGCTGTTAACAAAAAATAGAAAGAGCTTGGTTTTAGATTTTGTAGCAGTCCAACAAGTTAATATGCTTTGAAAGATATAAGGAAGACAAATTATTATGGATAAGTTGATAATTTCCATATGAAACAACTTTCCATATTTCTCTTATTCTTCTTTTTTTTTAAAAACAACTTTCCATATTTCATTGAAGGACTTATTATTGCCTCCAGTTTAAACGTCAACAAGTTTAATATATTTGCAAAGATACAAGGAAGACAAACTATATGGATAAATTGATAATTTCCATATCCAACTTGTGTTTCATTGAAGGACTTCTTATTGCCTCTAGTATATTCCATCCTTAGATACCCAATAAAACAAGGAATTGAAATCGTCTAATCAATATTTCTTTTATAGAATAGATAACTGTCAGTGGGTGTAACTAAGAGAAACCAAGTGCAATTTCAATCACAGAGAGATTCTCTCGCCTTTTTGAACTTTTGGCATACTGTAAAGACTAGAGCATTTGCTGAAAATTTGTTTTATTAAAAGGTCTCAAATTTCAAAAGATCAAACACTATATACCCCAAACTCATCCTGTCTAGAAATCACAAGTATGCATTCTTCGCTAGAACCGAATGAGCTTAGCCACCATAGTATAGTGAGAACACAGTTCCTCATAGACTTGTCTCCATTCCACTTGAAACAGGAAAATCATCAAGTTATTTGTGGCTCAGTATGGTACTCACAGGAAATAGACCACACACTTTGTTTTCAAAACTCCTATTACCTGGAAAGCATGAGTAATGGTTAACTTACCAGGAGCAATGACATTTGAGATAATAGCCCTTGGTGAACCTCTTACTCCATCATTCCGCACAGGTGTGAAAACAAGCTCAATGCACTGATCTACATCTTCAATAGTCAAATCAAGAAACTCTGCAAACATTACAGCATTCTTTAATAATTACCTAACAAAGATTATATCGTCTTAAGCAAAGAAGATTTATTTTCAGATCAAACAAACTTACCATCACCACTTAATTTGTCCTTTGTACCATTATGTTTCACTCGGAACCACTCATGGCTGCAACTTCCTCTTTTGCTAAAATGTGAAAACAAGTCAATTAGAACAAATGAGTAAACTAATGGTCACCAGTAAGAAAAATGCGTGATTTCCACAAGGATCTCACCCTCCACTGTATGCAGCATTGAAGCTCAGGCGGCCTCCCTCAACCATTGATCCTGAAAACTCCAGTGAAAGGCAACTTGGTAGACCTGGATGATTGAAAAAAATAATAATAACAATCGTGAGTTGAGGTTAAACATAGACAAAAGAGCAGCTAAGTTTTCCATAAAGCGGTGAACATACTTTATATGAAAAATTAAAATTGAGAAAGAATCAAGAAGACTTAAACATCAAAGATGGCTGATCACCCAGCAGTTGCTGGAAAACAGACTGGTCAAATGCAATACCAAAACACATTATGGCGCCGATATTAAAAAGTGAAGCACATAAAGGATGTTCTGTCACACGAGAACAGATAAAATTTCTTTAAAATATCTCTCAAGTTGCGGAAGCAGGTAGGCGAAACCAGTCTACAATATGTACAAACGAGAAGAAAATCATGCAGTCACTCAGTGATCAACATACCAGGTAAGATGGGACCAACATGTTCAGAAAGCATAATAGGTCCGCGTGCCCAATCACTTCTAACAGGTTCACATGAAACGGATACAAGGAATCCAATATCACTGCATGATAAAGTATACAATGCAGTTGTTGCACCTTTAATTTCCTTCTGTTCACCATCAGGGCTAGTCTGCAATCACAAGTATTCTCATTCCACTAACTAGTTTGACAATGTAATGGAAATATTGAAACATGTTTTACACAACAAAAAAGAACCCCAGTTAATTTATTACACTAGCCGACTTACAATAAGTTTCTTAATTAAATACAACAAAATTCTAAGCACTGATATTTAATTTGCAACATATGGAATAGCTTATCAGATCCATCTTACCAGGAACCACCGAAAAACTGAATCACCCGCTTCTCCTCCCCAGTATTTCTTATCAGCAATTAGTGTAGTTCCTTCAACACCCTTGCCCAATATTTGGAGAGAGAGCAATCTTGGGCTTCCTATAGATTGAAATAAAAGACAACATTGAAATATTGTGTAAGCAAGCGGAAGTACTGTAATTCTTAAAAGAAGTCACTCCATCATAACTGTATAATCTAAATCTTCCTATCAAGGTGTGTTGGTTAAGAAGAACGACTTGGTAGTTGATAAACCTCTGTAAAATAAATACCATCTTGAGAGAGAAATATAGCAAATTAATGTAAGCCAAAGTCTTGAAACAGTTAAAAGTAGTCATCCCATTAACAGACCAATGCCTTTATTGTAAGCAATGAGAAAATATAGGAAAGAATTCCTTGCACACTCAAGGACTGATCCAATACTTTGACCTATTAATTCTAAATTCTGTTATAATGCCAACTCTTTCAGTGTCTTTAAGAACACAACTTCCCTTTAGTTCAGATGATATAAATGTGTAGACACAACTTGCTTTTGTGAGAATACTTAACGATGATATCATGATACTTTTATTACATGTTTATGTTGGATTTCCAATATCAATAGATCTTTAATCACCTGGACGAACTTGTTCCTGTCCCAAGCAAGTTCTTGGTTCACCAACTGTACCATCATCGCGTATGGGAGTACATTTAAAAGAAACATACTTGCCAATAGCATCCTTCGTTATGCGATACTGAAGAAGGCCTGATGCCTCGGGTACTAATGTTCCTGCATCAGTTTTTGTCTGCAAAGCACCAAGAAGTCAATGAGAAGGTCTAAGTACTAAGAGAAATTAGCAATTCTTTGCTCTCAGAAGTCAAAACAAATAGATGCCAAAACAATTTGTCAAATATTTGAATCAATTTTATTGTGCGTATTTAATTTTGTAATCCCTTGAAATATGCAGAAACAGCTACAAACCAAAGAATAGCACATACTTCATGAAGATACCAGTTGTATAGACTTTTGCCCTCATGACCCCCAATATATCCATATGATGCAGTCAACATTTCACCCTCACAACAATCACCAGTGACTGACAGAAAATTTAAAGTTGGTGGAAGTGCTGCAGAAACGCAGTAAAACAATTAATGGACGAAATTTTGTGTAAATCTCAAGGAACAAAAGACAGGAACTTTAATGAAGAAAATCAACAAAGGGTCACTTCCAGAACAAAATTTTCAAATACCAGCTGCATAGTCTAAAATACTAACATTAGGTAGCAAAAAAAAAAAAAAAAAGATGTCACATAATTTATGAGGATGAAGGTATTGACTGAAGAATAAATAAGGTGAAAGATAGTTTGTTCTAACTGAATTATCAAATAAGTAACCGAAGCCAAGCATAAAAAGCTTCCTATTGTATCAATTACCTGCCTTCGTACAAAACTACTACAGAGAGAAGACTGTGGATGCCAAGTGACAAACATGTAAAAATTCTTACAAAAGAAGAAAGCCAGAAACACTGTGTGTGTGTGTGTGTGTGTGTTGATATGTGTGTTTCTGTGTGTGCACGCACACCACGTAACCAGATAGTCCGCAACTTAGCACCCATGTTCAATCATATTTTGATATGGCAGATGAAAAATCTGTATACAGCCTTTTCTTTTTTTTTTTCCTTTGAATATTAGGCCGTAGCCAGACTTGAAACAAGGACTCCCTACAACTCACTCTCACCCTTTTACCGGTATGCCAGGCCTTACTGGATGTATACAGCCTTTAATAGGAATACTACAGTATCTGCACTCAAATGCATGGTAGATAATACAAACTTTTGAAGGAAAGAAAATCTTTAAATATTCAGGACGGAGTTTCCAAAGCTAATGAGAAAGGAGATTAAAGGCACATAGTATCTCAGCTAAATTATAACTGAGAATGAGATGGAGTCAAACTCTTATTTGTCAGTGATCTGAATAAGTGATGATAATGAAGACAAACTCCAGAAACGAGTAAAAAAAAAAGACCACTTAGTGAAATTCTTTGGACTAGAAATCAAATTCAGAGAACATGCAAATGGAAATGGCATAATACACGCCAGTGAGAATGGGCTTTCTTTTTCCTTTTCTAAACAAAGGTCATAGCCTAGACTTGAACTTGAAATTTTCGGCAACCTACTCCGAACCATCTGAGCTAAGCCTCAGAGGAAGAATCAACTAGGTATCATGTATACCAACTTCAAGGAGTGAGAGGTGGTTGTCCCATATTTCGTGTTTTATGGATTTCAATCATGTGAAATAGAAAATAAATGGATGTGGAAAAAATATTAAAATCACCATACACTTTTAATTGTAAGATTTCATTTTACCTCAAAGACAGAGAAATGTCAAGTGTACTCTTGGTATGCAAAGCTTCAGTAACTTACTTTCAACAATTTTCTCTGAAATCACATATGCTGGCTCTCCAGTTTCACCATCAGGGGCCATCGGAGTAAATTTTGCAACAATGTAGTACCCAACAGCACCAAGGGGAATACGAAATGCCTATGCACAGGTTAAATTAATTATCAAAGACAGGTCGCATTTTGTTACGCTGAAAAAGGTGAATAGATGAAAAATAAGTATAATGACAGTTTATAGCTGATAATCCATATTGCAAATACTCCAGGCCAAAAAATTCACCTTTGCAATTTTGGACGTACTAAGAGCTTCCAGGCCATTCTCACCATTTAGCTTTGGTGAAGTTGTTTTGAACCATTGGACCCTACTGGATCCCTCAGTTCCTCCAGTAACCATAGCAGTAACAGTCACCTTACTACCTTCCCTAAGATCTCCAACTATCTTCAGGTTGTTTACCTTTGGTGGGGCTGAAATAAGATGAGAAGGCATTAAGAGAGAAAAGTAAATGGATCAAGACAATGTAGCAAAATGACTGCACCATTGTAGTTCTACCTTGCTTTACAATCTCAGTCATGACAGATGCTGATTCCCCCTCCTGTCCTGGAAAAGTATCCATAAAAAAAATATCAACTGATGTTCGGTAACTTCATGCAAACATAGTTCTAAATATTTGGATGAAAAAACCTTCCAGAAAAAGCGCACCTTCAAAATTGATAGGAATGTAAACAAATGCTAGGTGTCGCCCTACATCCTCCTTGGTCAGTATATACTCAGTGGTACCTGACGATGCTAGCACAAAACCACTGGCCAAAAAATGGGGTGGAAAATAAAATTAAAAAAAAATTGGAGAAAAAAAATTAAATGGGAATGTAACCAATATATATTAAATATTATGCTACTTTTTATGCTAGAATAGAACAGATAGATATAATTATACAAGTTAAGAAATAACAGCTAGAATATATGATGATTAGCTAAAGACTTTTGTCTTTGAGAAATCTATCACAAACTGCTGATAAGTAAAACGAAGCCTTTTCAGCTCAATAAACAGCACAGCATCTATGTGGCTAACAGTAAGATAAATGCAATAAGAAGTTTTTGTTTGTATGAACCTCTGTATCAGATTGAAGTATAAATGTGTGCAGGGCTATTGAGCAAAATCACAGCAGATAAATAGCACATGGAAGCTAAAAGGAAGAAAGCCTGAGAAAGTGAAGCAGAAAACAGATACAGTGTTATATATCATTTAGTCTGAAGATTGCTGCAGCGTACAGTGTACTGTCATCTTTAGCATGCATGAATTAAAACTGTTACTGCCATCTTTAGCGTTCACTTGTTTGTCAGCTTACTGGTGGCAGAGACAGCTACATGTTCTACAAGCATAACTACATGCATGTATTTTCTAGCATAATACAGGAACATGCAGGACACTATATTCTCAAGCATAATGCAGAACATGCAGGACTGTATCTTATCTAGATAACACCCATATGGATACATGTTCTTCTGAAGGAGGTTCCACACACAGCTGCGGTGAATCTAGATACTTCTTATTCTGTATTATTCAGGAACAAGTCTGAAGCAGAATTTTGACAGCCATGTACAAGGTTCAAAATCCGAAGGATTCTTGATAGTATATTACATAATCATGTTGTAAATATCATATCACGGCCTAACCAGCATGATCTTCACACTCTATATCTTGGAGGTGTGCATTAATTTAGTATCAGCTATATCTCATCACAACCACTTGACCGGTATGCTATAACAGACAACGCTCTACTATTATCAATCATGTGTCGCAATAGACAAACTACAGCAAAGAACACTTACAATAAGGCACATATATTTTATAGACATATCTTTAGATAGTAGTCAATCTCACCCATCTACCCTCTAAAACTTTAATAAAGATAAATAATTGTTGCAGTTTAATCACAGTAATTTACAAGAGCTTTTATCATCTATGGATTGTGTTAGACAAGGTTTCTTAGTAGTGTTTATCCACTTCAGAAACTTGGTGTAAAGCTTTGTTTCTATTCAAGAATGAGGAAACATATGAAGTTACAATTTCAAATCGCTTGCCAAGTAACATTGGTAAGATTACATCTGTAAGGACACAAAATTATAGTAGCTTGCTCCTTCTGTTCTTGAGCCCATAAAATGAAGCATTCCTTTTTATGTTTCTTACTTTGAGAAACGAGCATCTAGTACTATCTCTTGCAAAGAAACAAACTTGATGATTTTCCTTAGCCAATATTTCTGTTCACCTTTGCCAGGCAAAGTATTAGCACATTGTTTATATAAAATGATCAGGAAAGTTTGCCACCCAACAAAATAAATCACGATCCTAAGAGCAGAACTTCTAGAAAGACAACTTCCCCTGTTCATATTGGAGATGAATATCACTTATTTTAATGAGTGTTCGAACTCACTCCCTTCACTTTCACAAAATAAATAAATAAATAAAATAAAACTTATATATTAACATTCATCTTGTAATTGCACCCAAAGCAATTATTACAACCAAACATAACAGCAAAAGGAAGGAGATCGCCTTTAAAACAGAACCTTGAGTAAGATATGTACCCAGTTTCTTTGCTCTCTCTCAACCACTCAAATTTGCTTGGACCCTCTTTTCCCCAAAATAATCCCCACCTCCTTTAATTGTATTTCCTTCAACAGCATATCCAAAAATCTGCACATTACTGACAGACGGTGGAGCTGAAGACAACAGACTGCGGTTAGAATCACGCGAAATAAAATCCAGAAGTAGTAGAAAAAAAATATACAGTCTAAATGAGAGAAGTTGACTATGGTAAAAACATTAAACTTGTGAAAGTAATAAAAAACTGAAGAATAATAAGATAAAATGACATTGCAATTAACCAAGTAATAAGTATTAAAACATCAGAAGGCAAATTCACGAGTTTCAATGTAACACAAGTAGAGATCGGCTATTTGACATTGGAAACCCAAACAGAGATCGGCTAAATCACTAGTATCAATGTAACACAACACAAAGCCTTCAACTCGCAGAGAATTCAGATCCAGATCAGATGGGGGGAAGCATCAGAATGACGATACCATGAACATTTATACTTCCTCAAGCATGCATGCTTTCAAATGTCAAACAACAATTAGTTTATGGCCATGTTTGGTTGTCGTAATTGGCCGTAATTCGTAAGTTGTAATTGGTAAACTCTTTTACAGTTGTAAATGAGTAACATGCATGTAAGTTTTACGGTGTTTGGTTGGTTATATAAAGTTCTAAGTGGGAAAGTGTATTGTGTTTTACGGTATTTGGTTGTTATAATGCGTACATCGTAAGTGAAAAAGTTGACCACAAAATTAACTATTTGGTGATTTAAAAAGTTTTAATATTGCAAATAAATATTAAAAATGCTAAATATTAAAAAATTTTAATATTAACATTAAAAAATAATACAAATTTGCATGACCACAAAATTAACTGTAACTGGGCTGTAAGTGAGTGGTAATTGGGTTGCAAGTGAGTGATAATTGAGTTGCGCAAGTCTTTTACGAATTACGGTCCAAACAAACGTCGTAGTTGTAATTGGGTTGTAAATCATTTACAAATTATGGACTTTTACGCCTTTTACGGCGAAACAAACAACCCTATATTGTGGCATCCTATTGCTCTATGAGGTGTCTGAAAATTAAGCAACCATGGAATAATCTAAATGTTCACCCACTAGCCATCAGCTTAAGCTTTTGGGTGACTTGTTCACCAACATAAAGTAACAACTGAGAACGAATTAGAGAGTTACAAAGATGAAATATCCTAACTCACATCACATTTGAAGTATCACTTCAAAGATCATTCATTTATGTGATAGATGTGTAAAGCACAAGATGGCGATTATGAGCAGCAGCAACAGCAACAACAACAACAACTAAGCCATTGTTGTTGTTGTTCACTTTGGGCGTGTTTGGTTTGAAGGAAGTGGGTGGAAGTAAGGAAATGGGGAAGTATAATTGCTCACTTCTCTATCTATCCAAACATTGGAAAAGGAAAATAAGAAAACCACTTTTCCTTCTCTCTTTTCTCTTTTACACAACCATTTCCTCATTTTCAGAGTGCTACAGTTAATTTTGTGGTCATATAAATCTCATTTGTAATAAGTTGTAGCGCAAAATAGTTAATTTTTTGATTATGTAAATTTCACTTGCATTCTAATTACAGTCCAATTTTTATTTTTCTTAATTAATTTTTATTTTAATATTATTATGCGGTCAACTTTGTGGTCAACTTTTCCACTTTCACTTCCACATTATCATCCAAACACCGGAAAAGACATAACATTTTTCAAACCACACTTCCCAACAACATCCAAATACCGGAAAACTTACTAACCAATTCCCAAGTTCCAAAGGAAATTATTATCACTTCCTCACTTCCTTACTTCCTCACTTCCACCCTTAACCAAACAGGCCCTTTAAGAAAATGGGTAGCTTTTGAATCTTTCATTTTCCTGCACCTCAGCATAACATACTAGCAACTTGCAGTACTCCTAAGCAATACCATGATCTCACAGGGTGTAGAATTTCAACACATGCAGCTCCACTGCATGCGCATTATGAAACAATTTTGCATGACATGGGTAAAACGAAAGGAGCTTGATTTAGCATACAGAAAGTACAAAGAGAGAAACTGCAATACATATGAGAAAAAATAGTAATAAGTGAGCATCCACCTGCTTTTACAAAGTCGGTCATTGCATATTGCGGTTCTCCCTTGGCTCCTTCCTCTGTTACGGGGGTGTACATAAAAACCAAGCTTGAATCAATGTCATCCACAGTCAACCGGTATTCCTCATCTTCAGCTCCAACTATTACCACGGGACTACTATTCCATCTTCGCCTCAACCAACTGAAACAAAAAGTAACAAATTTTCAAATGATAACAATTTGATGACAGAAAGCTATTCACAGTACACTTCACAATAAACATGTGTGTAAGGTAACACACCTTGCTACACATTTCCCAGGAGTGCCACCACACCATGCAACCTCAGCAAATCCCTTTATCACATTTCCCTCCACAAGTTCACCGCTCACATTCAAGTTTAAAACTTTAGGGTATCCGGTCCCTGATTATAGAACTCCAGTCAGGTACCCAACATACATAAAGCATTTGGACCAATCCTTGCATGAGATATATCTAAACAATTAAATATTAAAGTGCATTTTAAAGGGTTCATTATATTTTGCTAGATAGTTTGGCACATATGATGCACGTGCAAAAATACTTGTAGATAAATTTACGAAAATGTTTAAATAAAGAACTATAAATGCTAATTTTTTAGAGACTTATTCCTCAAAATGCAAGAGAAGATATTAATCTCATGCAATGGTCATTAGACAAAAGTATTATACATTTCTTTTTATTACTTCAGTTCTATATGTGTTAAACAAGATGGAAATTTCCAAATGCTACAAGTGTAAATTTAATAAAAATGTGGTCTCCTGTGCAAACCATTTGACTCAGTCTCCTAAATGATGCATTTCAACAATTTTATACTTAATAATTTGATGGAATTTTAATTTCTCTTTAGAGACGTGAGACCCTAAGGTTTTGAACATGAGACCTACACAATTCCAAACCCCTCCAAAGGGTTTAAATTATAACAATAGAGATTTTCTATTTTAGCACTGCAATAGAAAGTAAAACACAATATCACATAGTATTCTAACTCTCATGCTATAACTTATGAACGTTATTATGCCTCACCAACACGTTAGACAACCAAGGACGAAGACAAATGGAGGAGCTAGCAGCGCCCCCCCCCCCCCCCCCCCCCCCCACCACACACACACACACACACAAAAAAAGGCTCTGTGAGTTCTCTATATGACCAGCAGAAGTTTTAGGAATCATGTATGTCTTTCTTCTCCAATCAAGTGATCAACCCTCCTTCCTATTTTCATGGTTAGATAGGTTCGACATGCACAATCCATTTAGTTATAAGTTCCCTGAAATTAGGAAAACTGTTAGAATAAGAGTCTTTTTTTTATGTATACTCTCATTTATCACTCATTTAATAGGTTCTAGTGTAGCTACTGTTTCATGGACATGCATTTAAGTCCATTGCTTCATCTAAGAAATTAATATGGCTACAAGGGTGCTGGTTTACAGGTCAATATAAAGTCTAAAAAGTTGGACTAACTATTTGAACCAAACTAATTAATAGCACAAGATCCTTACACCTTCACTATCCCTATAACCAAACATTAAATGTAAGAATATGTTATAGAGAAAAATTGGTTGTAATTGGCGAAACAGTTTTATCGAAATTATGTGATGTGAGGGCACATGCATTAATAGCCTAATACAAATAATTTGAGTTACTAACTGCATTTCTTATAAAAAAATTATTCTAACTAACTCAATTTTGGTACTGTACATTTCTTCTAATTATTTACTTTTGCATAAATGAGTAAATATGTCACTTATCAATTTATATATTATTATTTTTACCACTGCTAATGGCTGAACGACCCTACATCGAGAAACTTTTAGAGCATCATAATACGTTCAACACCCCCCCCCCTTTTTCCCTCTCCCCTCCAAGAAAAAACTTTCCAGCTCCGGCCTTGCAGGCAACATTCTAAGCATGTGTCTAGGGCGCTAGGCTTCAGTGGTGGTCGACCTCAAAGAAAGTGATGCTAACTTCAACATATCATGATGAATTTCCCGCCTTGAGTTACCTTATAGTCGCAAAGTAATAAGCTGAAAAAGAAGATTTTGCTAAAGAAACATGTTTTTCCCCATATGAAATGAAATTTACATGGTTAGATCATCTTAAGTTCTTAACTATATTTAATTTGTCAAAATAAAGGGAATATTTTAGGTGTTGATGAACACAAATCAAGTTATCAAGTAAACAATGCATTATAGTCACGATGAACTGGATTGTTAAACTACCAAGATTACAAATTTATTGATACTTAAAATAATTACAAAATACAATTACACAAAACTATGAGCAATTCTCTCCTCGTATAGACCCCATACAAAATTAAATCCTACTCAAACCATAACTCATAATTCTACTAAAACTTTATAAGACTTCAAATAGTATTAGAACTCTATAACCAAACAACTCTATTAATTAACTAATTATTTATTATATTGACATCAACCCTCAAACTCACGATGGTACGACGGTCTGATTTTGTCTAACAAAAACTGAAAAACAAATGTGAAATTGCTAGGGTGCTCAAAACAAATACTGAATTACGGATCTTGATACCAAACCATTGAATTGTTGATTGCTTAACTATTGGTTCTTGATGTAGACACCGAATTGTCAATGTAAATGCCTAAACTATTGAAAGCAAACCAAACAAAACTAAGTATTAGTTGCAAGCCAAACCAAGCCAATATGAATCAAACTGGTTAAAGTCACCAGGATAAGCCACTAACTGAGTTAAAAATTTGAACCGAACTCATATTACAATCCCTCTGATCTTTTCTTAGGATCTCAAACTAACTCAAATGACAATCTCCCTAATCCTCTCCTGGGATCTCAACCTAAAATATTCAATGACTCCTTGAAATCCTCCTTTGGGATCTCAAACTAACTCAGCACTCCTCACTTGGGATCTCAAACTACACTTGAGTGCCTCTTTGATCCTTCTTCAGATCTAACAGCTCAATCTTCCCTCTGGGTCTTTTTCACATAAACTCCATTGAATCCTCCCATGGGATGGGATCTAACAAACCAACATCCAAGATTTGATACCAACATCCAAGATTTGATACCAAAAAGAAAAATTAAAGATTGCATTTTTTTTCTGCTTCTTTTTTTAGAATCAGATCTGATATGATTAGATTCAAAGGATCTAATCTCATTAGATCCAAGAAGAAAAGAGAAGATGGCGAAAGTAGTGTAGAAGGCGGCAGTTTAGCAACAGTACTGTAGAAACTGTACTATACCAGCATGTAGCAGAAAATAAAAGCGGGAGCAAAGTGGCAGGCAAGGCTTAGGCTTTAGCAGAGATTTAGCGATAAAAAGCGCCAAGAATTTTTGAAAGATAAAAAATAGTAAAAATAGAAAAAACTATAGAAATCGTTAAAAATTAAGAAAGTTCATAGCTAATAAAGAAAATAACAAATTAACATTAAAATCTTAATGATAACAATGAGTATCAACATAAAAAGATGATACACACAAAGTTACAATCTTCTAATTCTAAAAGTGAGAGCTAAAGCATGTCAAAGCGGGCATAGCGAAAGCGGGAGCTTAAGCGGGGTTTTAGTAGGCTTTTTACAATGATACTGGTGGTAATCTCTAGCAGTAGTCATGTAGTAGCACCTATTAACTAATTATCTATTATATCAAACAAGGATAAAGCAACAAAAGTTAACTTTGAATCTTCCAAGAAGGTCATTTGGAAGCCGATGTCTTTAACATGCTAAATATAAAAACACCATCTAATGAATACTAATATTCAGTCTTGACTAATTTACGGGGAACTAAAAAATATAATAAGACAGCCTTGAAATCAAGTTTACATACTAGACCTGCTAGCATGTATATATAAGTCAGGATATAAATGCATACAAATAAGAAATTGCTTGTTCGAGATTGCTTTGAATCAAGCATCCTATATGAAAGAAAATCATTCCTATAGTATGGTTAATTGCAGAATAGGTAATAAAATGTTAAAAACTCATGTCAGCAGCATAGACTATAGAGAGCTCCAGACGATTCTCCCGCCTTTAGATAATAGCGAATAAGATTTACCACCACAAGATACCATAGGGCATATATCATTTTTGTCAAAGCTAATATTGATGTCCAGACAAGCTAAAATCTGCACATCATTTCAAATCTTGTTTTTGACTCAAATACATGAACTGTAAACATTATTAAACCAAAAATTGGAACGTTAAATTGGTTTAAATTAACCAAGTTGGGATCATTTACAGGGAAGCTGTAATTACAGTAGTTTACTACCGGATCAATTTTGGTTAGATCACATCAGGTGTTTTTCTGTCCAATTGGGTTAAAATCTGAATAAGTGCAAACATATCAGTGTCAGACAAAACTTTTGACCTGATTTAAATCATGACTATAGGAGTTAGCCAGCCAGATTAAATCAAGTCATTGATGGTATTCATACTGAACCTTTAAACTGAGGTTGGCAGATGTATATCTATGGAAATCACATGACAGCTAAATTGAATTTTCCATCAAGTTAAATGAGAATTTGATGACACGCACTTCCTAGTGATAGATATGCTCTTTTTTTCTTTCTAAAGTCCTAGTCAAAGAATTGATGCAGTAGTTCACCCATGGAAACTAATCATCGCATTTGTAGGTTCTATATAAACATATCATTTGTACTTCTCCATAACTATGAGAGACGACGTCCATTTGGAGAAACCACTCAGACCAGTAACAGTATGCTAGAAACCTCTAAATATGAGCCCAACATGTTTAAATGAAATTTTCTGTTCAATTGGGTTAAAATCTGAATAAGTGCAAATGTCTCAGTGTCAGTGTCAGACAAGGGCTTCTGAAGTGATTTGAATCATGACCATAAGGAATTAGCCAGGCAGATTAAATCAAGTCATTGATGAGGTATTCACACTGAACCTTTAAACTGATGTTGGCAGATGAATCTCTATGGTAATCACATGACAGCTAAACTGAAATTTCCATCAAGTTAATGTGAATTTGATGAGACACACTTCCTAGTGATAGATATGCTCTCGTTTTCTTTCCAAACTAAGGTCCTATTTAAAGAAACTAATGCAATAGTTCAGCCATGGAACTAATGAGGGTATTTGTAGGTCCTAAATAATTCTTTAGTTTGTACCTCACCATAATTATGAGAGATGACATCAGTTTGAAGAGATTACTCAGACTAGCATACTAGAAAACTCTAAATATGAGCTCAACATGTTTAAATGAGGTCGGTGTTTCCAATCTCAAACCTCTCATGCATAAGCTAACCTAACCAGTGTAACAAGCAAGTTAGATAATATTGGGTAGGGGTTGACATGATTTTAACCTGTTAATGTATATCAAACCAATTATTGTTATCCCTATTTTAAATATCGGCCGATACTGCCGAGATATCGTCCGATATCTCCTTTTTTGCCTGCTGCCGATACGATATTGGAAAATTGTTCGCCATATCGTTTGCAGCAAAAAACGACCGATATTTGAAATATCAGCCGATAAATTGCCCGATATTGGCCGATAAATCGTCCGATATATCACCCGATATGAAATAACTTATTTATTGTACGACTACGTGCAAATGTACATTATTTTTTTACTGTCTCTGCAAGCATATTATATCATTTTTATTAAGTAGATGATATGTATGACTCTAAACCAACTCTTAATTATCAATATTTCATTATATATAGTGTTCAATATGAATGCCCGATATGCGCGCGTATCCCCGATATCTCCCCCGATATCCGATATCCGATATGAAAAACCCCCATCCGATACGATTCCGATATCTGATATTTAGAACCTTGATTGTTATTTAACCAAAAAGATGTGATTGAGAGTAGAATTTGGAACATGTTTCTTACTTGAAAGGAGAGTAGCATTATGTCATGACATGTTCAATTTTATATCACAAATATTCAACAAGTTGAATCAGATCACATGGCTGGTAGACGTCACAATATTCTCTCATGACTACCAAAATTCCAGCTATGGTTAGAACTTGGAAAACATAGTCTAGGAGGCCTTCCAACTTTGTCCAAGAAACCTATGGTCTTGCAGCAGTTTCATTATAGCGTGTCAGTGTGTCATGAGATACATCATGACACTACCCTTGCATCAAGCTCTCCCAATATTTTTACTCGTCTCACTATTGACTCTAGCAAATGATATATCATAGTCAATTATTTACCCAAGTTCTTCATTTTCCAAGCCACTGCCAAGAGTGTTTATGATCATAATCAAGCAATTTTTTCATACCACATCATTTTACTTCAAAAAAATAAAATTAAAAGGAAGCACTTAATGTGTAAAACAAAGGTGCATGTGAATTGGCCAGTGTTCTAAATGGCGGCCACAACGGCTACATCGGCTGGGAAAATTTATCGGGGATGGGGATATATCGGGGATATTTTCAAAAATCGGATGTCAAAATCGAACTGTAAATATGCATATCTTCTTGTCTTAAATTGCATCTCAATAAGACAATATATTCATAAATTACATAAAGCTACATAAAACATCATACTTATATGTTTAACATATACTTGACTCGATAACGTGCATTAAGCTTATAAATGTATAATCACTATCCAAGTGTAGAATCTTCACAACTGTCACATTGTCACATCGCTCGAATTACCCAAATACCTAACATACAAATTGAGTGTAAAACGCTATATCGGGTCCAAAATCGGCGAAATTGCTGCTGATATATCGGGTCTATATCGATTTATCGGCAATTTTGGGTGAAAATCGCTATATCGGTTTGGATGTGCCAATCATTGCGGCTCATGGTTCACAGTCGCGGTCTCGGCCGTCGACTCGGTGGGCACTGAGACGGATCGGTCTCGGCGACTCGGATCGGTATCGGGCGATACGCGCAAAACGCTACATAGAAAGCTCAAAAAATTCTGAAAAAATCACGACAAATCTTTAAAAATGTAGACATCCACATTCATATATCACATGTCTAAAATATATCACCTAGCATACTAAACATAAAGCGAAAGCATAAATACACGCGTCGTCGGTAGAAGCATATCAAAATACATGCACAATATAGTAAAGTGCACAAACCACATTCATAAATACATGCTAATGCAGTTATTTCCACATTAAATTGCGATGAGGAACAAAATCATCATCATAATGCCGAGTCAACTCCGATTTTCGGCCGAGTCGGTCTCCTCTGAGTTGAGTCGACTGACTCGTGACTCGGACTCGTCTCGGAGCGGGCCGAGACGGATACGACTCGGCCGACTCGTCTCCGACTCGGCCGAGTCTTTGAACCGTGTTGCGGCTAGGTGCCGTAAACGCAATATCGGCGCAATATCGGGGTTATATCGGAGATATTTAAAACATTGGAATTGGCTAAAATATCCTAAGTTCTATGTAAAGTGCACCCAGATAAGACATATTATTCCTTATTTATTTATGCACGAGTTTTACGCTGATAAAGGAAAATTCAACATGGAAAATACCTTTGTATCTTTAATTAATTTTGTGAGAAAAACTGTGTTCAGTCATACTTCTTTTAGTATTGTTAGAATATAAAAATATTACCCTCAATCATCCCCCAGTGTGCTTAGGAGTTTTGGTACAGTGGCAAGGACTTTAATATGGTACCATAACAACCCAAGTTCAAATCCCACCAGACACGCATTTAAAAAGCAAGTTAAAGAAGAAAAAAAATATTGTTGTGCAAAAAAGAAAAAAAAAGCGTAGGTTTTGGCCCATGAAAAGAATGTTCAACCTATAGGGCGTGTTAGAATATATAAATATTACCCTCACCACACTTCCAAGTTTTGGTATAGTCGTCGGGAATTTAATAGTCATCTTCATGAGCATAGTGACATATTTCCTCAATGCTGAAAGCATCATTTCCTTAAATGTATGTAGGATTAATATCTTTTTAGCAGACATAAAAAATAGTTAATTAAACAATGCATATCTTGAGAAATACCTGGGGAAACAGGTGATGAGATAGCATATATAGAACAATATTCTGTCTCCTTCAGTACTGGAGTGCACTCGACCTTCAGGAATTTGCCAATATCTTCGTGTTTTGGCCAGTATACCTTGTGATAACAAGCCATGTCAGACTTTAACACATTATGCTATTAAAGGAATCAACTTTAAGCTCACAGGAAAAGTAATGCAATACCTCACTGACTGCATTATCAATAGCCACAAAATTTGTTGGAGTCTTGTCTCCTACATACCACTGATATTTTAGAACCAACTCAGAATCACCACTCATGTTAACAAGTTTAAAGTGGCAACGACAAGCATCATCTTCAAATGGATGATCAACTGAGGCTTCTTTAAGCGTGTAGCCTGGTGGAATGTGGTCCTTCCATTGTTCAAGTAAAAATGAAAAGGCTGAGTCTGTCCAATAGAAAACAGTGATATTCAATGTCTTGTTAGAAAAAGAGCAGAAACCTAAGTATAGAACCTAGGTGCAAGAAAAGGTATTATGACAAAATTCTACCTTAAATGCCAAATTTATCAGCCAACATACTAAATAAGGTAAATTCTTGAACAATGATCACAAAGAAAAAAATTCCAAGTGGTAACAGACTCTCGCATAAAATTAGGACAACGGTACCTATCATCCAGAATAGCATAGTTATATTTAAGTCTCAACCTCAGATGTCTATATAGATTTATGATTTTTAGTGAAAAGACTGATGACCATGAGATTATATCAAGTGGCAGCAAAACCCAAGGGAAAGACGAAGGAAAATATTTATTTACTCTACAAATAATAAAGTATAGACAAAGAAACCTTACATTATATCTTGCTAGGTACAAGAAACCAAGGAAAGGATTGGTAGAAACTCACTTCACAAATAATGAAGCAATATCAAGTAACAATTGGGCTCCAAGCAGCAGTTGTATAACAAACATAATGCTGAAAGAAACTACTACAAATTAGATTAAACTCCATTTTGTTAATCTGAAAAATCAAGGTTTGAAATATCAGCCAACATTTATGCCTAATACCAATATTGTTGATGCGACCTTATATGACCGAGACGATACCGATATTACAAATATGACAAGCCGAAACAGCTGAAAAATGGCTTGATATTGTCAATTCAGATACCAGAAATCTCGGCTGACACCAATAACAAGGTTCCAAACCATGGAATCAATGCATGACCTGAGACACAGAATAGTAGATATCTACTCAAAGAAGATTTCAGGTTGCAGCTTAGGTTAATTTCACTAGTTTGAATATATGGGCTCTTAAGACATGGAATAATTAGGTATCATTAAGGATTGTTTTGGTGACAGATTTTTTCAGCGAACCTCCCAGTAGGCATGCATGCCTGCATATAGGCATACATATATTTGTGCATATAAATTTTTGAGAGAATTGTTATATCACTTAAGAAAGTATTTATTGTTTAATATTCGGTTGATACAGCTTGATTTGATACCTGTATGACCAAGTTAGCAACAGATGGAGTACATAATGTTATGATGACATGCCTAGTGCCCTTCTCCAAACTAAATCAGTGGACATCTTCCTAGTCGACATACTAATATGATATGGTTAAGAACTATATATTCCGTTTATCAACAAAGAAAACCCTGCCTGCATTCCTAACGCCATCCCTATCAAGATACTCTTCCATTGCACAGTGGCACCATCCTAACAAAATTCTCCTCTACCACCGCCACAACATTCCTATCATTCCACCACGAAAACCCACTGTCAACATCCTTCTAACATCCTTAGTGCTCTTCACGGAGACCCATTCATGAAATTAACCCTTTCAATTCATGAACACCATCAGGTCAGTAGTTTTCCTTGATTATTTTTTACGAAGACCTTCAACAAAACATATCCAAATATAATTAATGTCAAGTGTGAAAATAGTATATTTGTACTTGATTGCTGAGATCCACACCCAAATAGTAATTATTTTGTCTTAACATATAGGCAGGTGGAAGGGAAAATGAATTTGAATTTGGAAACATCATTCCAATTTACTTGTGCAATCCATTTCCCAGATAATGCAACAACTACTTTGACTTTGTGGTTTACTTGTCAGCATAGCCACAAAATTATACACAACACTTCATACAGGTACGAATTCCTTATAACAAATTTCAACCTGCCCTGACAGAATTCTGTATTGACATTTGACAGCTTCGAAAGGCAAGGATTTTAAACTCTTAAGTTTTCATGATTTGAGTCCTCTTCAGACTTCAATTAGTCTCGCAGCTTTATGTGATCCAACTACTGCTTCTTGGATCCTTCAATACAGCAAGCAGTAAGCATTGTGAACCATGTCATATTTTAAGCAGAGAAATCCATAACAAGCAACAAGGCTTGTTCCACAATCATTGCGCTAAATGCACTATCCATGATGATGCTACATTGCTCAGATAAACCAAATGCTTTGAATTTTAAAATACATATAAATATGCAGGCATTGCAAGCAAACTGAAATAGGGAAAAATATGTTAGAGAAAATTTTATTACAATATAGCGACCATCGATAGAGAACTAGATGGCATGGAAGTAATACTTCCAACAAGCATTTTAATTTCTTCCCCAGTAATTTGTAACATTGTTGAGCAATTGATTCAGGGGTCACTGAGAACTCATAGCGGGAATTGGAACAGTTTCAGGGTCCAGATAAGTTTCAAATACAAGCATGTTTTTCTAATGACATCAAAATAATAGGAAGTACTACAGAATATTTTAGTATATAAGAAACAGTGTTATATCAAGTAACCTGCAGCAAGCTCAGGACGGCAAAACTCCCAACCATCCCTAATGCACAAAGCTGCATGAGCAGGGTATAGCTTCGCAATTTCAAGCTCCTTAGGTGAAAGATCTGTATAATTTAAAGACACGCCATTTAGGTAACGAAACAGCCAATATCAACAAATAAATCACAAAGTTTCTGGTATAAACTTTTGGTAACAGCATACTATAATAATCTCATTATTTATTAATAACCAAGCTCAAAATAATTTATGAAACCCAAGAATTTAGTCAGTTCAGTTGACTGATTTTAGTTGATCATAGAATCATTGAAAGGAACTCAAGCAAAAAGAGTTTCTAGTATTCTTGATGAGCTTTAAAAGTGAACATACATTGGGTAGTGAAAAGTTATAATATATGCAGAATTAAAAGCTAAACAGGCCTAGAGGCCAGTTACAGTAACCTGATCAACAGTTTCTGTGATATAAAATGATCCAACTGAACTACAAATATATTTTGAATAAAATATGAATTTGAAATAATGAAACACAATCATGAATGCCAGTTTGAGAAGGCACAGCATAGAAAGATATTCAGAAGGGAAAAAAAGAAGAAGAAGGTTACCAGCAAGTTGACACATGTAATGCTGAAAAGAAAAGAATAAATATTGAGAAGGTAAAGAAATGCTCCAGAACTGCAGGTAAAAAATGAAAGTGAAATGTACCTCGGTCATTAAACTTCTTTAGAGTAGGGCCAACTAGTAATATTGAAGCAGCTTCCAAATGAGGCATCTCCAAAATAGGATTTTCCTCCACCCGCAAATGCTGCAGATGCCATAGTTGAAATGTTATTTATATAAATAATAGGAGTAGGAACATGCTCAGCTAAAGTAAATGAATACATTGGCGTGCATGCACGCACACATGCTAAAGCCACTCAGTGATACATACTACATGTTGTCCAACACCTCATGCATTTTTGTTCCACAAAAATACAAAAAAGAAACCACGCTGCTTTTAATAACCATGAAAAAGTCCTCGTGGACATGTATTTGGGAACTACGGAAAGTGTAAAGAAAAAATTGACAAATAGTTGGAACTTGAAAGCTGGAGAGCTGGAAAAACAGCATTCATGCTTAAAGTAACAAATACAGCACCAAAAAGCTAACCTCAAGAACTGGCAAGTGTGGGAAACCCTTCAGAGTTGATATTTTGTTTTTACTTGCAGCCAACACCTAAAGTAAGATCAACCAAGACAAAGAAAATTGAAGGGTTGAAAGAAGAAATAAAATATTAAAGAGAAGTCAAGATAATTAACCTGCAGTCGAGGCTGAGTAGCCATGGAAAGAGATTTTAACCTGTTTTGCGCAACGGATAAAAACTAGAAGAAACATGTAACACTTCAGACTTGTAAAAGATATAGCACATACAATATCATGTTGAATGGAAGAGACTTCTTAAGCAAGTTAGAAGTATTATGTTGTGCACATACCTCCAGATTAGGAAATTGAGGAAGGCTAGCAAGTGATGTAATTTGATTCCCAGCAAGATAAAGTTGCTGAATGAATAAGAAGGTTTAACTCCATATTGCAAATAAGTTAACATGCAACACGCATACATATAGAAACAAATATTATTTTCATTGTAATAGGCAAACAAGATATTTATGCAGACCTGCAGGGCCTTGCAACTCCCAAGAGGCTCAAATCCGGGTCCCTTGAAGTCATTAAAACTCAGATCAAGAACCTACAATGTAGGCAAAGTATCAAGATCTAGTGAGGCAAAGAGTGAAGTCGCTTATGTTCAGAAATTTAAAACCGAATATTATGTGGAAAATGGATTAATCAAAGCAATCAACCAGATAATCCTACCTTCACCCGCTTCAGTATCTCAATTCCCTCGACAGATGACAGCAAGTTGTCTCTGAGATAAACAAACTGCAGACTAGAATATTACTATCCAAAAAAAAACTATTCAGACTTGTGGTTCACAAAATTATTTGTCCATGCATGCACACACCAACATGGGCTAGGGACAAAAGAAAGAAAAATGCTATAGATAATGTGAAATAAAAGAGATTATGATTGTGTAAACGAAAAGGAACAACAAATAATATTGCCTGTAATCAAATTAATTTTTTAATCCCAATGGACGTTTCCTTCTAATGGAAATAGGCAACAAGAGAATCTGTTGGCTAATTTGCAGATTAAGTTTCAATTACTCTAAATTATTGAGTATATAATATCAAAAAAATATGACCATGATACACTTTTCACCGTGTAGAAGCTTAATTGCTATGCCCTGGTTATATATCCTGCTCCAGAAAAGACTAGAAAACACCAACTCCAATGACTTAATATCTTATATACGACATATGACATTGTCTAAAGAAGAAATTGAGCATCAAATTCTGTGGTTAAGTATGGAAGACTGTTGCTTATACTGAACTACACTGACAATGATCTCCACCTCTTGCCAGACGACTCCACCTTTTCTCTTAAACAAAATGCAGTGATGGGGAATCGAACGGCTAGTATTTATTTAGATTTTTAAATTTAGACTTGAAGATGATTTGATTTGATGTGGTTAGATTTAGTGAGATTTGATGTAATCAATAATTGCACTATAGTGCACGTGTTGTAGGCTATACATAGTCATGTAGAGATCTTTGAAAAATTCTTGAATGATTTTGAAAAAAATGAAGCTATCTGCTTTGGGTGTTGATTTTAATCCCATGAATTGAATCATAGGCCGTGAAGCCAAAATTCGGGTTGCGACCTGTGATCATATCCAAATTCCTATTTGATTCTTGATTCCACATCAATTTGATATCAGAGCCGAATTTCTTGCTTTTTTCCTTCCACGAAAATCCACTCCAAAAAAAAATTTATAGTTCCGTGAAAAGTAACTTTATTGTTCCATGAACAGTAACTTTACCGTTCACAGTTACTGTTCATCGCAGTTCGGATTCCGTTTCAGGCCCGTTCGGAGTCTAATTCAAGTTCCATATGAAGTGTTGGATTTGTAACTTGAGTTCCAGAGCTACTGAAAAGATTTCACAGCAGTTAGGTAGCAGATTTAACCTCCACAAGCCCGTGTTTGGTGCCAGTATTATTCCTACAGCAGAAAAAAAACGTTTCAGGCCACATTTCTAACTGATTTGAGTCCAGTTCGAATCATTGAGATCCTTAGGTAACTTCTAATCTTTATGCACTGAATTTTCTCCATGCGCTTTTAATTTTGTGCTAGTTATATAAATAATGATGCTGATGACAATGAAGTTGAACAGGATATGTATGCGGCTATCCCATATTTTCGATATTCTAATGATCATATTAGGTATGAGAATTGGAAAATAATCTTGAAGAAATCTTTAGTTATTTTATTCTGACATCCGAGCAAAAATACCATTATGCCCAAATGAAGCTGATTGGACAGGCTTATTGGTGGTGGAAAGACAGTCATATCGACGATGAGTGTTGGTCTGTCTTACGAGATCATCTTCGTAGCTTGCATGCTCCACATGTTCTTTATGCATCTGAGGCAGATGACAATGTTGAGCAAAAGCCCGAGCCCGAGCTTGAGAGCCGATCATTTGCCAATATCTACACTGAGCTTAGAGAGGCCTTAGAGAGATATGTAGCAAGTCAAGCTGCAAAGATTGACACAGATCTAGAGCCTCTAGTCTTTATCGAACCAGAAGTTGCAGCTGAGCCTGGGCCAGAGCCAGCAGTTGTTGAAAAGTCCGAGCCAGAGCCAGAAATAGAAGAGCCTCTTGTAGAGATTCCAGCAGACCTCCCAGCAAAACTTGCCATGGAGCTAGTGTCATCTTCGCCACATGGTTCAAAGTCGCGGTCTCGGCCGCCGACTCGGCGGGCACTGAGACGGATCGATCGCGGCGACTCGGATCGGTCTCGAGCGATACGCGCAAAATGTTGCATAGGAAGCTCAAAAAATTCTGAAAAATTATGACAAATCATAAAAAAAATATATTCATGTATCACATGTTAAAAAAATTATTTTGAGGGGGTAATTAGGGAAATATCATAATTTCAGGGTAGTTTAAAATATGAAAAAAATTAAGGGATAAAAATGAAAAAAAATTCAAAGAAAAAAAGCAAAAAAAAGGATAAAGTCGCCCGATCTCTCTCACTTTCCCTCACCCGATCTCTCTCTCTCCCCCTCACCCAATCTCTTTCTTTCTCTCGCTCTCACTCTCTCCCTCAATCGCTCTCCCTCAGCCTTTCCCCCTCTCGCCCCCCTTTGTCTCTCCTCCTCTTTCCCTCCCCCTCTCCCCCTATCTGTCCTGATCTCTCTCAATCTGAGAGAGATCGGAACAAAGAGGGAGAACAGAGAGGGAGGGGGGAGAGAGAGACAGAGGAGAGAGGGAGAGAGACAGGCAGGTGACAGTGGGAAGACAGGTGGGCGGCGACGACGAGAAGGCAGGCGGGCGAGCAGGCGAGCGACGACGACGATCAGGTACGTTTTGTTTTTTTTTTTTTAACACGACTCGGTCAAGACTCGGCCGATTCAGCCGAGTTGACTCCGAGTCTTACCCGAGTTGATCGATTCTGAGCCGATCCCTTGAACTGGGTCTCAGAATCGTCTAGACGGGTGCCGAGACAGATACGACTCGGCCGAGTCGTATCCGACTCAGCCAAGTCTTCGAACCGTGCTTCGCCAGCTGTAAGGGTTCTAGTGTTCCTAAGATCGCCTGACTTGTATTATCTTTTGCAGATCATTCTACAGTAGACAGAGTCACAGGGGATCATGTTATCATGGTGCGAAGTACAATTTATTCGGTTCTCACCCGAGAGAATGCGCCTCTATCTGCTACCTGTGCATTACTCGAGTTGTTATTTTTTAAAGAAGATCTGTCACGGAAGCCAGTTCAACCTCCACCACCATGGTTCAACCATGACGCATCGGTGATGCCTTGACTACCACTTTGGCCCAATTGAGGATTTGTGATGTAGTTCAACCCGGTTGTACTTGCCTTATTGATTACCACTGCATTCACCGGAGATGAATACTTTCAAGCCGGAGTGAATAATGAAAAATCGAATGGCTAGTATTTATTCAGATTTTGAATTTAGATTTGAAGAAGATTTGATTTGATTTGGTTAGATTTAGGATTTATTTGAATCTAGATATGATTAGATTTGGTTAGATTTCATCAAATTTGATGTTATCAATAATTACACATATAATGCACGTGTTGTAAGCTATATATAGCTATGTTGATCTTTGAAAAATTATTGAATGATATTGATTAAAAAAATGAAGCTATTTGCTTTGGGTATTAATTTTAATCCCATGGGTTGAATTATAGGCGGTAAAGCCAATATCCGGGTTGCGACATGTGATCATATCCAAAACCCTATATGATTCTTGATTCCACATCATGCAGGCTAGGGTCCAAGGGGAAAATTGGTTGGGGAATTGGGATACACAAATCCGAATTTTGTTTCATAAAGAATTGGGATACCCAAAAAAAGTGGTAGGATATGGATGGTCTTTAGCTGTTGACATAACATAATGGCTTTCATTGATGCAACACTGAGCACGCAATGACAAAAATGGGGTCTTTCTTCTCATCAACTGCTACGTTCAGTTACTAACTATTTGAATAACTAAGAGGGTACAGCTATTGAAATAGAAAGCTTACCTCCAAATTTGGTGACAAATTCAATCCAGTGGCACTGAGACTATGAACTCTATGACCCCGTAGATCCAACCTCTGTATGAACAGAAAGAAAATCAGAAAAACCACATAAGTGCAAGTGATACATGTTTTCCTCAAATGTAAGCAGTACAACTAGACAAAAAAGAGAGTCTTTAGATACCTAGATCTATACCAACTCTCAGTTACCAAATCTTCAGCACTTACCAGGTCATCCCCTGCTTTGATGTCTACCTGCGGTAGCATCATGAAACGAGCCTCGCGACTATCTGGAGTGGAACTTTTCCTCCGGCCGGATAAAGAAGAACTTTTATCTACTGATGCAGACAAAGACCCTGACTTAAAACTGCTTGTACCTGAAGGTGTACGTGGTGAAGAAACACTGGAAGGTACCCTTCTGAGGCTACTGCGGCCAGTAGAATTATCCAACGTAGATGAAGGGACCTTCTTCAAAGAAGAGGGAACTGAAGTTTCACTTGATGTTGATGATCTAACATAGGACTTTTGCATAGGATCTGACTTAATACTGAGGGACCTTGCAGACAAGCGTGGGACTGGTGCCTTCGGGCTAATAGAAGGCAATGAAGCTCTTCTGCTCTCTGTAGTATTTCTCTTTCCAGGATCGGGAACAGTAGAAGCCTTTTTCCCATCAACTGCAGCTCCATTTTCCAGTCGTCTGATTGCCCTCTTCTCTGACAACCCTCCAGTGCTGTTTCTTCTCGGAACTGAAGTGGCAGTACTTGAGCTGAGAGTTGGCTTCGTTATAGTAGATTTGGGTTTGGTAGAGTTCAAATCTGATGCCACATTGGCCTCGGTTCTCCTTTTAGTGGAGGGAACCGTTCCTTGAATCCTAGCATTTGGTGTGACTACACTAGGTTTTGAAGGTTTTGATGCAAGCTTTGCAGTTTCTACTGAAGCAACAAGGGATTTCTTTATTGATGTTGAAGAGTTAGTTTTCTTCTCCGTATCTTCACTGTGATTTGAAGAGACTGTCTCCATTTCTGCCAATTTGTGGTTTCAGTGACTAAAACGCCAAATGTAGCATTTCTTTAAGAGGATACAGATGCGAAAAATCTCATTCTCCTTTCAAAATCAACTGAGAACCAACAAGAGAAGCGCTTTACTACCAGAAGATTCTCAAAATTATTGTAAATCAACAGAAACCACTAGCTAGCTCTTGTAACTTGTCAAAGAAAATCAAAGGGAACCACTGAAACTAGAAGTACATACAAGGATTTCTGCATCGATTTGCAAACTATAATAAAAGAATAAAGCAAATTAACTAGGTTTTTCACATAAACACAGTTAAGAAATTTTAGGAAATTTCTCTCAAAAGAAATTTTCAGAAAACAACTAGAACCCGCAAATACCCTAAAATACACTGGATAATTTCCCAAACACACGAGTCACAAACTTGAACAAGTCCCAAAAACCTCTGCACCAATTTCCACAGAGACAAGAATCTTAACTAAGTTTTTACACAAAATGTAAAGAAATTAGGGGGGGAAATAAAGTTACGGAACAACAATAATGCAGCTAAAATCCGCGACAAACCCCAAGATCAACCGATCAGAACTAAAACTCGAACGAATCCTCGATATTTTCCATGGATCTTGATGAAATGTAGGTCATTTAACAGAGATCGGAGAGAAATAAAACAATCCGCTCTCTAAAACAATTACCATAAAAGAAAGGGAAAATGAAAGGAAAAAGAGAAGAAAACGAAGGAGAAAATATCTCACCTCTGCGCTCGCGAACCAACCTCGGCCGAAAATGCAGTGAGGAGTGCTCTCAGAGTCTCAGTACTGCAAAGGACTGATGAGCAGCGCTCGATGAGAAAGCAAAGATTCGAATAGAAGCATTGAAGAAATAAAAATTAAATGAAATAAAAAAATAAAGAAAAATAAATAAATAAATAAGAAATAAATAAAGAGGGCGTTTTAAAACTTTTTTTTAAGAAAGAGAAACCCGCTTTAGGGGTCCGGGTTGGTGTCGTTTCAAAAAGAAGCACTGAAAGCAGCTACTTTCTCTGACCAAATTGCCCTTCCCTCTTTCGGGTTAATATTAGTCAAAGGTGCACGCGGTGAGCTTACCTCCCGTCCTTTTCCCGAAGGGGAAAAACTTTCTTCCGTCTCGTGTTATCCGTATGCGGTGAAGGTTACCCGCGTTCTGCTGCTGCGCGTTTTGCGGAGCGAGTGGGCGCCTTGAACTGGTTCTTGACTGGCTGCAGTTATGGTGATTGTAAGGGCCACGGTAACTGGATCCGGCGACAGCTGTCAAAGACATGTCTTTTTCTGGAAGATCGCGTTAATCTCACTACTCACGCTGGACTTTTTGACGGTCGAGATTCGTCTTAAAAGCAGAGGGTTGATGGTGTAAAGGGTAATTTAGTCAGAACGTCAATAGTGGGGGTTACGTGAAATTACTTAATGTAAAGGACTTTCCTACATAATTGTCCAAAAAGGGTTATTTAGCCAGAACGTCAATAGCTGGCGACGATTTGGATAACATTAGCAACATTAGTCATATATTTTATATATTTTAGGATGGGCTGTAATTTTTTATAAGATATACTCGTAAATTATATTAATTTATTAAAAGAATAAAATAATATTCTCTATTAAAACAGAGCAGAATTAGGCATAAATTTGTCAAAAGAAAATCAAAATAAAAAAAGATCAGACAATATAACAAAAAGAACCAAAATAAAAAAAAGTTTAAGACAATATATTAAAAAGTGGGACGGGACGTAACCCGGTCTAGCCAACACTTGAGTCTGCCTCTGCTGCAGAAGACTCCGCCGACAGGCATGTGACCCGGTAACCAAGTATTAATTAAAGTACTAATTACAAAAGCTACCAATTTTGTGTTACCTTTATACAATAATTATAAATATCAATCACTGGACAACCTTTAAGTGGTCATTACTAATTAATCACCCAAAACGGTAATTAATAAATCTAAAAAGTGATTAGGTGATTAACTTTTAGAAAGCTCTAGGTAATTTAACTCCTTTAAGTGGCCCATGAATGGTGATTAGACAGCTCAACTAATTTATATAAAGAGTACAGTCCACAAGCTAAGATATTTGATTTGCAAGCAATCTTAAGCTTAAGATACTATCATTTTCTGTCTTTTGTTATAGAATACTCTTGGTCTTAATTTAGGTGGGCTGTCCTTGTGGAGAATAAATTAGGCAAAAGTTGTTTGTTTTGTTGTAGATAAATTTGATCAGCAAGTTTGTGAAAATTTAGTTGTCATCCACACAAAGGAAAAGCTTGAGAATGATGCGAATCTATTTCTCATTAAGCCATTTTATGTACTTGTTGGTGCTCATATAGTGTCAAAAAGCCCCGCTTTGTGAAGTTATTGCGGCTGCATGCCGTTTGGAGACAAAATGCCATGCGCCTAGGTTGAGATCTTGAGCCTAAGCTTGTGAAGCGCAGCAATGGAGAAAATTTCGTTTAGTATTTATTGTTGTGATTCGGTGGTTGCAAATTATATTTTTCTCCAAAATAGTAGCTGAGGAAGAGACGTTCTTTTGCTAGTCGGACAAGCAGTGTCTTTACTAGATTGTTGTATGTGCAATGTAGATGTTAAGAAAAGCAATCAATATTTTGATCGGGAAAAAAACTTAGATGTAAAAATTTATTCAGATGAAATTAAGATGTTGAATATTTATATATTCTTAAAATAAAATTATAAAATTCATAATTGAGCAGTATTTAATTAAATAACTTTTAATTCGAATAATATAATTGATCATTTGGAGAAGGAGAAATTTTTGAGTGTTATTGTATATCTTCTTTCACTAAGGATTACATCAATATATATAGAAGTGGAGAGAAGAATATAAAGAAAGTATACATGTCTAAATACAATGTATCACATGTTTATACACATGTTTAGATACAATGTATCACATATTCAGATACAATGTACGCATGTCTGTTAACACCCTCCCTCAAACTCACAGTGGATCAATACCTGAGAGTTTGAAAATATGTTCATCGATCGTCTCTCGTCGATGGCGGGAATGGTGAAGTCATCGCTCGTTGAATAGCTCTCATCGGCGGCGGGAATGGTGAAGTCATCGCTCGCCAACGGCGGGAATAACGGGCAAAATCGGCCACACAGGACAGAGGCGATCACTGTTGACGTATGCATAGAGAGGACAGAGGCAGAAGGGCTCACAAAAACTCGACTACATGAATTATGCAGTAAGGCGATAGAAACAGCGCTGGAGTAAGATGTCATCCAGATCGACAATAGCGGAAGATAAATAGATGATCTGAGACGAAAGTTGCCCAGCGCTAGGAACACGCTTTGCGAGCACAGCCTAGCGTAGGCTTGATAGCGTAAAATGACGATCAACAAAGGAATGACTTTGACAGCATGATATTTGGAGAAGAAGAAATTTCTATGTATTATTATATATTCTTCTTTACTAAAGATTACATCAGTATATATAGAAGTGAAGAGAAGAATATAAAGAAAGTATATATGTCAAGATACAATGTATCACATATCTATATACATGTCTATATACAATGTATCACATGTATCATATATTTGTTAACAATAATAAAAGTGGCACAAAAATAATTAAAAGTTATTAAAGAGTTATACCCATATAATAATAATATAGAGTTTAATGTTAGTTATAAAGTAATTTTTTTATCTTTTATTTGACAAAATATATAGAGAGACATGAGAGGGGACTGTGAGACAACTCTTAAGGCTCAAGAGTTTGCATTAAATAGAAGAGAAATGATGTTGTATTAAGCTATGTTGTGTGATTGTAAATCATTTCTCTTTCCCTTCTCCATCATGGCCATAAAACTTCATAGTTGACCAACTCCCATCCTTGTGATCGGTTATGAACCGGCGGCACACTATGCAACGATTTGGGTTGTGGACGGAGTCAGCGCAAGAGAGAGGCGTGCATGCAATCGAAAGTTGTTCTCTCAAGTATTTTTGGTGCCGTTAAACTTCACAATTTATTAGGATTATAGAGGGGAGAGGGCGGGATTCAAACTTGTTTCCACTTAAGTCATATAGAGTCCTAAAAAAATATGAAAATTTTTAAATTTCTTTGCTTCTTTTCCCAACTCAAAAGCTTGATTACTCCCTTACGTCATTATTTAAAAAAAAAATCCAATCATCGCCTGAGGTTTAAGTATGAATATACCGTTTGCTGGATACTAGATCGACCCAAGCGTCATACTGGCCCAGTACGTTTCATATCTCTATTCGTGCTTAAATCTAGGTAACACATCTGTTCTCAATTTGGACCTTCTACTTTGAGTGGCTGAAATAGGTTGAAGAGAAAAAAAACAGAAAAGAAAGAAGTTTAGATCTATCATGTTGGTGGTGGTTATGATTCTGAGGAGATTAAGAGCTCACATGGACAATAGATCACATCTATTTTGAGTCCAGTTACTCTAGTTTATTAACTCAAGTTTTAGACTTTCTTTCTCTAATTTGGTCAAGTTATTTGATTTAGAGTATTGTCGTCCTTGAATCCAGGGATACTTTTTTTTTAAACATCAGACGGTAACCAGACTTGAACCTGAGACTCTTTACAATCGACTTCCACTTTTTTACAGTGAGTCATGTCTCATTGATAGACATAGTGATATTTAGTAACCTTAAGATAGTTTATTAGATAGTTACTAATAATCAATAATCAAGGATTCATTGCACGCGCAAAGTGTATTAGAAGGTTTATTACATATTAGAATTTGATTTGATTTAATTTAATTTAATTGTTAAATTGGTATTTATATCAGGCCTCCATTTGTGTTTCGCAGAGGTGGTGCCATGTCACGTGAACGCAAGCTTAAACACGAGACGCAGAGGATAAAGTTGTTAATTTTGAGAGTCAACGATTCAAAGTTGTTTTTTTTTTTTTTGAACATTCGTCATCTATGTACAATGAAATTTTGAGTAATTTCATGGTCCGTTTAAAAATATACCTCGTACTTTTTTTTGAATCAAAGTGATGCCTCTAACTTTAACAATCATGCAACTTGCTCTCTTCTGTTAAACAAATGTTACCTTCATTTAGTACATGCATGTCACTTGTTTTTCCTTGAGCCAAAATACTCTCATCTCAGCCTATTTAATCCCCTTACCACCCAAGCCTCTCACCTCATCGATATCCAACTATCATCACCTCACCTCACCTTATCTTATTTCTCCCTTTCCATTTATTTTCCATCTCCCCTCCAATGTCCTCTTCCATTTTGTTGTCCAAGAATGCAAGTAGGTCGCTTGAAGTTGAAGATGATTCACAGAAGGAGACCAATTGGAAAGAGGTCCGGTCATGTTTTTGTGAAATCAACTATCTGCTACGCACTTCAAGGACCAGCAACAACCCGGGTCGACTTTTTTGAGCTGTTCAAGGGTGAAAAATAAAAAATGCATATTTTTTTTTAATTGAAGGACCTCCACACACCCAAAGATCCAACTTTGTAATCCTACATTTGATGGATACTTGTGACAGTGAGAAGAAAGAATTTGAAAAATATGGTTTGTGTCCTGCAAGAAATAAAGAACTAAGAGCTGAGATGGAGGCATCATCTGGAGAGAGTGGGATTTATCTTTAAAAAAATTTCCAAACTAATAGGGGTTCTTATAATCTTTGTGATTTTATATATATTGAAGTAGTTCTAATTTGATGTAACAGTATTTTAATGTAAGTTTTTTAAGTTTAATCTAATTTGGTATTTTATCTTGAAAGCTTTTCACATTAATTCAGTATGATGAAGCTTTTCAGTTTGTTTTAATGTAATTTACCATTTATTTATTGAGTTATTTTTCAGCTTGTTTCCCATTAATTCAGTTATTTAATTTATGAAGCTGTGATACAGACAAAACATAAGCTCATATATGCACACAAAACTCAAGCTGTCACATGCTCTCTTACACAACCTTACTACACATACACACACATTATAAACAAGCTCACAAACAAATACACACATTACAAACAAGCTGTCACACACTCAAGTTGATGCACAAACCACACAAAACACATACACACTCAAGTAGTCACACATTCAAGTCGATGCATAGATACAAAACACATAGATGCTTACTGTAAACAAGCTGCACAATTGATAAGTGATAGACAACCCAAATTGATGTAGAAATCAATCTGATACAAAACTAATAATTGGTATAAAAAAGACTTAACTGAACTGATACACAAGTTTTTTATAAGTTACAGAGAGTCAAATGTAAAATGACTGAACTGATACACAAGTTTTTCATAAGTAGAATCACCGTTTCGCATGCATACACAGGTTAAGTTTCTGATACAAAATAAGTAGAAACACAGTTTCACATGCAAACTCCTTCATACATAAGCAACCTCTTCACAAACAGACCCCAACATACACTACTACAACTGATACACAGGTTTTTGATACACAACTTAGATATAACTGTTACACTACATAATGTCAATGGTATCCCCAGTGGCTGGTATTTATGATTGTTGTATAGGAATGATGTTCTGAAAGTGCTCCTCATAGCTTTCTTGAGCCAATTGGCTTGATCTTTGAACTCCTTCACATAATACTTTGCAAGCCACTCAATTGTTGATTGCCTATTTTCGCTTACAATTTGACGGGAATGAACATTGTGTAGAGATTTTATCACGCATTTAGTCATCTCTCCATCCCAAAACCCAAAGTACTTTCACCTACATTTATCATCGACACAAGCAACTCTAATTATGTTGTTGTCCTTCTTCTATTCAAAATCATGCCCTTTTATGATGAACTCTGTCTTGATGTAATTCCTGAATTCATAATTAGGTTAGAAAACTCATGTCCCAACTCTAAATCTATCACTGGTCTGTCCCCTTATTGCCTAACTATTTTGGGAGGCATTTTGCTCCTTCTCTTATCATCTGACTCTTGTAAACTCTTCAGCTCAATCTGAATCATCAGAATCCGAAACCCAATCATTTTTAGGATCATACTCAGGACTACCCCGTACATGTAGCATATCTATCTCTTCATTTAGTTCAGTATCATCTTCTTCGGTACTATTTTTAACTTCATAGTTTTTGTCTTTTTCTGCTTCTTTTTTCAAGCTTGAATTTAACTCAACCCTGAAGTCACCATCACTATCACTATCATCTTCATCCCCTTCATCACTCTCTTCATCATTTGCATCTGCATCAACAACATTAATAGGCTTGGCCTCCAATGTATTATGTGCCTCGACATTCAGTATTTCTACTTCATTGTTATCTTTTTTCTTCTACCAATTTCTTCATGCAATCATGTAGTCCAAAGGCCTCCTCTTATCATAATACTTAGCACTTAGAAGCTCATACTCACAATTCGCCATAAAAGATTTGTCAAATGTATTATTCCATGCCTTGATATGAAGCACGTAATCTCCAGGGACTAACCCAACATAGCCTAAATCCTTAATCACTATTTTTAGTTCCTCTAAATCAAACTCCTCACATTGTTAAGATAAAATGTTTCAATTTTTCCATCCGTCTATGCTATATACCCTTCTTTCTCTTGACAAGTATACCCCTATGGTGAAGAACCAGTTTCCCTGACATTTCTATATTGACAACAATCATTTGTAAGGATTAGGCATTAATCAAACAGTATAAGAACTTGAAACTTAACAAAAACTAAGACTAATCAAATAACTTAACATGTGTTATGCACTAATCATACACTAATCAACCAATTATAAATTGCAGAAATATAAACACAGTGAACACATAGGGGACCACTCAATCAAAACATAAAAAACGATTACAATTTTTCAGAACATAAACAATGAACACATAGGGGATCACTAATCCAAACACATAGGGGACCACTCAACTCAACAATTTTTCAGTGCACTAATCAAATAACTTAACAAAAACTAGCATTAAGGAACAACTTAACATGTGATTAGACATTATGTTAGGAAAAACCAGGAAAATCAGATTTTTATAGTACAATGATCAATTTGAGAACATTTAACAATAAAAGAAGTTAATTCAAGTCACGAACATCAAGGAAACTAGTAGATCCGTTGACTTACTTCAAGAATAGTTGTATCCATTTATAGTCCACGTCTTTCCCGCTATGATCCAAGCACAAAGTCCGATCCAAGACCACGCAATACCAACTGCCCAATAATTCCTCCAAATCAGACTCTAAAAAGAAAGATCCAAGCCAAAAAATACTTCTATGGTTGCTAGTAAATCCTAATTTTAGTAAAATTAGTCTACTTCTCCTTCACAAATCGCTACACACTCCCTCCCTTTTTACTTTTCACATCATGGAACACCCGGTCCCCATCGGGTATGGAAACACTACTGCAAGATATATACACAGAATACAATACTCGTACGTATACACACTAAGTTTCAACACAACATATGAGTCAGAGTACAGAAGCGCGTGGTAATATATATTCCGACATTACGGTACAAATACATAGTTATTATACAAAGATTACATCATAGTACAGGGGTTCGTACATGATTCTGAAAATACAAAATATGAATTTACAAGTGGAACAAAAACAACTGAAATAATGCTTACGAGTTGTAAAAGAAATTCTTGTAAGCTGACAGGGATCTGCACAGTAGGGAGAGAACTACTGGAGAGCCGCCCGCTCTTCCAAATAAGCCTGGTGAACTACAGAGAGGTCCTCCTCGCTTCAAGCTCTGGGATCTGGATATGCAGATCCAGGGGTTATCATAAAAGCAACCCAACGAGTATATAAAATGAGGCCAAGTGGTGTGTACAAATAACAAACGTATATCAGGAGTTATAGTGGGTTGTGCACTCAAGTCAAACAGGCAGGCAGTGAACAATAAATATAAATAGAATCATGTCTAGATCATATTCATCCAAGCATGTAATGAACCAAACTAAATGTGTTATATGTAGATGTAGGCAAAACTAGTTGTATAAACTCAATTGTCGGATCCATGAGATTAGTACGTTGACGGGATAATCCAAACAAGAAAACCCTCATATATATACCATATACCGCATTTCACCACCAACTGAGTATATACAACCTCAATTGCGTATATACAGGTATGTCAGTGGTAGCATCATGTTGCAGTATGGAGTCAGTAGAATCAGTATAGTAGTCATGCCACTAATATTTTTATTTTTCTTATTATTTTTAAGACTCGTCTGACCCGTATGTCTAGGTATGTGTCCAGCGTCTCAATACACATACATGCACATAAGAGTAAGGCTATGTTGATTATTGAAAACTGATGGAAAATCAATGAATCATGTTTATAGTAGGCCCCGTGAATACACGGGATAACGACCTCAGAAGCATCCGGTACTGGTGTCCAAACCGGCCGCTAGGCTGTAAGGGTCTCAGCTCTGAAATTAGGAGTGGAATCACTATAGGGTGCCAATTCATCCCACCAGAACACCTGGAGCCCTTTTGTTCTGAAGTTGTAATTGTGCAACATTGAGCCATTATAAATACGAATACATATTGATTCCATCAGCTTCCCCTACTCCGGTATAAGTTATCTATTTATTATAGATTTTCTAAATTATTTCTAATTTATTGTCATGATAATTATTTTATAGGGAATAACAAGATTATGTATATTCTTTATTCAGGAATTCAGGAGTAAAGGAATTCAGTAGTTCAGGAGTACAAAGATTTAGGTGTAACAGAGTCCTGGTAATATTATATTAATCCTGTCAAGTCCCTGTAAAAACAATATTCGTGAATTTAGTAATTTAATCAGTCAGGTGTCACGGTACTGATCAGATATTAGGTATTTGTACTGAGTCAGGTACTAAGGTATCGTGTCTGGTATTAAATCTGATATTATAGTATAAAATTGATTGTCAGAGTATCAGGTAAACAGTGTATCAGAAATTAGTCCAGTGAGGTAAGCCGTGTAGCAGTATCAAGTATCAGATATCAGATACCATGCAAATATTGTAACTGATTTCAAGAATAAATCATATTAAGTATTTCAAACTCTTCACAACTATTAAAATATAAAAGCAACATTTACAACTATGCGCAAACAAGCAATGCAATGCAGTGCTGGAGTTAGATCAGCGAACAATGTTTAATCGCTAAAGCGCACAGCGAGAATACACATATCCTGAGCATGTAAAACGCTATCTGTGTACATGATATACCACGCTTCTGGCGGGGCTATATACGTGTGTCGGCTCCAGCGCTAGAGATGCTATTCTGTTCACAGAGCTTCCGCTCGGGCAAGTCTAAAGATGCACCTGGGCACAGTATTGTGGGAAGGAGAAATGATGCATCTGAATAAGGCTTGAGTTGACCCAAACCATAGCGGTAAATCAACCAAAGGCCCCCGGGAGAAGGGTAAGAGCTAAAGGTTTCACGACATAGTTACAACCAAGGAAAGAACTAAGATATTAATCCAAAATCTCAAGTTGTTTTACTAAAGGCTTGAAAAGCAAGTCAAGGTGGAGATTGTTAAGATTTTATCTTGATTTCAAGAGGAGATGATGGTCCAAAAAGATTCAATTAAGTTAGAGAAGATGACGACTTGAAGCAGAAGAAAAGAAGCAGATCAAGTTAGATTCGTCGACTAACAAGACTATCAGTCAACTAGTCCAAAAGTTCAGTCAACTAATTGGTAGAAACAGAGAAAGAACAGTTTGCGGTAGTGGATTATATTGGCGTATTAGTCGACTAATTTTAGGAACTAGTCGACTAATCATATGGACTAGTCAACTATACGAGGCGTTTTTGAAACAGATTCAGTTTTCTTTTCAGGTGCAGGTTTTCTTTTCTGGTAGAGTACGAATAAGATTCAGTTTCTATTCAGTGAAAGTTTATTTCTAAAAATTAAGGGTTTAGAATTCTTCTATATCAAGAAAATCAACTCCTAATAGTATTGATCAAGATTCTTCAAGTATCTAATAGTCAAGATCATCTTATAGTCTAAATAGAAATTGTTTTATAAAATATTATAAATAAAGATTGTAACCCAGCATTGATCTAAATCTAATCTCAAAGAGAAAAAAAGGTGAAAACACCAAGAAGATCAGAAGGAAGCTAAGAAAGAGAGGAAAAAAGTGAATGTGCATAGAGATAAGGTAATACTTTTGTAATCTAGGTCTACATTAAGGAGGAAGGTAAATACTCTTATTGCATTGAGAGGAAGATTAAATCTCTTTATATCAAGTTATTAATAAAGCTCTCTCCATGTGGACAGAGGTCAAGTTTAGGCCGAACCACGTTAAATCCTCGTGTTCTTTCTTATTGCTCTTTATCTAAGTATTACTAGTTTGCTTTACAACATATTTTCTTTTACAAGTACTGATCATATTATCAAGTTTCGTGTAAACGTCAATTCTGAGAGTAACAATTAGTGTTAGAGCGCCGATTTGTTAAAACAATTGGTACCAGAGATATCAATTTCACAACATGACCGGTACTTGCAAACATGACGAGTACTTGAATGGCTGGATCGTGACCTGTCCCATCCTGCTCTGCTCGTAGTTGATGAACACATTGTGGAGGCAGTACATTTGAGGCGGGTTGATGAAGCCTTTCTTGTTCTTGTGCGCAATGAGGTGGGAGCTGGATCGGCCCACAAGCTGGTCGAGCATGATCTCTTGTGCCGGAGAAGAAGCCTCGAGAAGGTTGGTGATAGAGGGGATGGGTTTCCCGTTTCGTATGGACAATAGCATACGGAGCTCTGTGTGAGGCTTGAGTTGCTGGATTGCGCGGCCGCCTCGGTTGTCGCTGATGAGCATGGGCTTGTGGGCGGAGACCAGTGGCACAGTGATGCCGGTCCCCAGCACGGTCATCAACAGAAAACCTGTGTTGGTTTTGTCACTGAGAAGCTGCAAGCACAAACAACCACTAACACTGTGAGTGAAACAAGAATATGAGAATTTAATTCATTAGTCTGTCAAAAGAGGAACAAAGAACATGCTGCGCCAGTTTTGAAGTGAGAAGTGTGAGTATCTCGACAATTCCTCTGAAGTTCATCATGAGGCCTTGCAAGAACGCGTCAGGCAGAGGAATCCTGCATTGCATCCGACACCGTCATCGCCAGCACCTTGGCGAGGTATGCAAACATCAACACAAATGGTCTCAACAGGCTTTTCCTCCACTGGACGAACACATTCAGAGTAGTACTCGTCCTGCTCACCGCGAACAGCAACGGCACCATCACTTCCCTGTCAACAGCTGCGCTTTCTCGACCAGCGCGGCCCCAAGAGGAGGACCATCTGGCACGGCTAGCCCCATCACGAACGGAGCAAACACCAATGAAGCCCCGATGAGGTTGCTTACAACTCCCATTGCTATCACGATGAGAAGAATCGCGAAGATGTGCTTCTCTTCAATCTGCTTGCTCCTCTGGGCGCGCCTGATGATCCAACGCATCGACAGGCGAAAGACAATCACAATGGCGACGATAACCGCCGCCAGTGATAGCAGTGCCAACATAGACTCCCTGGCGCCTTGGTTGATGGCGACAAAGGCCGACATGAAGACGAATCCTAAGACCCCGTGCACCATGGCCAGGGGCGGACCCATTGGTTGGGTGGGCTGGGTTTTCATATATTGCCTTAAATCTTTTTTTTCTTCTATATATTATCTTAAATTTCTTTTTATTTTGATTCTATTTTGATAAATTTATTTCTAGTTCTACTCCTAATTTAGTGGAGAATATTGTGTTATTCTTTTAACAAATTCATATAATTCATAAGCATAAGTTATAAAAAGTTGCAGCTCACCTTAAAATTTATTCCTGATTCCGCCTTGGCCATGGCAGTGGACATTGCGAAGCGGCCTATTTCGGAGTTGAGGAATTGGAACTCTGTGAGGATGTCGGCAAGAACCGGGAAAGAGATGTAATAGATACGGAGGCCACGACGAAGAAAAAGGACCGACTCGTGATTAGATGAGCATTCATATGCGCCTTCATTGTGTAGTAGGCGACGCTGAAGGTGATGAAGGGCACGAAGAAGCTAACAATGCCGATGGCCTATGCTCTCCTTCCCGAGTGGATCATCCTGGGGTCTATCTTGACCCCGAAGGCCACCCTGAAACATCGAAAAGAAAAGAAAAAAACAGCACATACTCGCTTATCATGAATTGAAATCTGTGTCTGGATACGCTCTACTATTGTCTCATAAAGAACACGCACTTATATTATGAATTTGTGTCACGTCTGTGCTGGTGTGTTTTATTATAGTAGACATAGAGAGATTTATGTACGATGATATCACAGATAAACTGGGGCTGCCTGAGGGGCCGGAGGAGGAAGTGGAGAAGGCGAGTAACGTTGATAATGGTCAACCTTTAAAACATGAGGGTGGCGAACGAGAAGGAAAAAAGTCTTCGCCCTCACGAAGAAGCCAAAGGACTAGACCCGAAACTGGGAGGCTCCGAAGGGGACGCATGTCTCATCCTTGCTGCCGACAGTCTTGTTGACATAGCCCTATTGAGGAATTCATTTGGGTGTTGAGTTCGAAAAATAGTCCCATATCAGCTAGACACGGTCTAATGTATATAAGGATTTGAACAACTTCATCTAAAAAGCTGGTCTTTTAGGATGGTATTCCAAGTCCTAACAAATGATATCAGAGCTATATCCCGAGCTTAGTCCTGCGGGCTCTCGAGGATTTGATAGCAGTGCTACCGCTTCACGCAAGCTGTGTGCCTCCAACGCGGAAGAGGAGTAACAACAAGCTGCACCACATGATGAAGCAATATGATCTTCCAGTGAAAGAGGTATGATCTTTCAGATGTGAAGATTGAGCTCATATTTGAGATGATTGCCCAAGTCCTTTCTTACAAGGGGAACTTGAGAGGAGAGGAGAGGAGAGCGCAAGGGGGAATGTTTTCTTCTCTGCCTTCTATAAACAGGGGGATTGAGTCACTTGACAGTTGAAAAGTGGAAAGAAAGCACTGGCTACTATTTTTCTCACTCTTATAATTTGTTTGGGAATTACCTGTAAAAAGTAAGAGCCAATTCCTTTTTGGAAACAAAATGAATTTTGTGTACAGTTACAGCCTGAACGTTTGGTACTGGAACCAAACCTGCATCCAAATCCATTTCCAGATCTATTTAGACTATTTCCAAATATCTACTGCTATTGATATCTAATGAGTTGGTGCCGTACCTCTAACTATAGTACTTAGGTTTAAAGCCAACTCTTGCTAACTTCTGCAAAATGATTTAAAACTAGTAAGAGTCAGCAAGTAATCATGACTTGATAAACCATAGAGACATTCTTATGTACCACTTTTCAAAACCAACCCAGAATGCTTAATTCGTCTACTACTTGTTCCATCAAAAACTTTGGAACTAGGTTCTATCTTTTTATGAGATGCCCAAGCAATAAAAATAGATTGTAAAGCATGCTGAATGTGATCTCTGCTTAGGGAAAAAAATTTATCTACTTACGGGCTCATTTAATTTATTTAGAACTAGAGAAATTCAACATCTTGCCATTTGGTATTTCGCAGAAACATATTTCCTAACCAAATATTATTATCGGTGCTCGTAAAAAATTTCTTTTAGATTTTGTACACAAGTATAAATGAAAATATTGTCGACACTCCCTCTGAAAGAAGTACCACGATACATCCACATGCATAAGGGCTTCTTCCAGGAAACCTAAGAAAGCATATTACACAGTAACAATCTGCACCTTGAGAAATTTAGTCATTTCATATCAATGTAGTTTTTGCTACAAAACTCAGATAGAGTTGCATTTACAAACAAGCTACAGGTGCAGGTGAAGAATAGCTGCTTTCCTACAACTGTTGTAATCATTCGAGTCAAAACGTACAACTAACCAGAGCAAATAATGGCCATGACATGAATGCCAATAAGCAATGCCTAACTGCAAAGAGAAGCAACAAAATACAAAGGCAAAAAAGTGCAACGGAAAAGCGGTCCAAAGGCTTTGAAACGATCGTGGAACACAAAATCTCTCTGATTTCCGTTAGAAGTTCATTTTGTGCGCTGTTAAGAACACTAGATAGTGGTCAGGAATATATTCAAGAAATGTACACCAAATCCTTCATCATGCAGGCCCGGGAGCTCATATTTACACTGTATTCCAACCAGCAAGTTATGGCTGTCATGCCAAAGAACCCCCTCGCCCACCAGACGGGCAATCCTCGAATGGCAGCTACGATTTTCCACCGGGGTCATTATCCACCTTCATTCTCTACGGAATTCTGCACATGCATTGCATCCTCAGAAACTGGTGGTGTTGCATCTACAATACCAGCATCTTCACCTGATGTCTTGCATCTAGAGCAGCATTGATGTGTGTGACTCCTCAGCCAGAGCGGCACATGGGTTACCAATTTCAGGTGTAAGCAAAATTTTGAAGTCCAGGGTGCTAGGATCCGCACATTTGCTCCCACTCTCGGCACAAGCATGTTTGTTGTTTGCTCCAACTGTCCCATTGGTCGATAGCTGATCTTCATCTGCTTTGAGCTCATGAATTGGGGAACATGCAATCAGACTCAAATCGGGTAATTCATTTGAATCAGACATATCCCTCAATCCAATTGTTTCAGCTGACTCCTCAGCATAATTTTGCGGACTTGAAGGTCTTGGATCGTCTGATCCTTTCATGGGACCATTCTCCACAATCGAACTTCCTGGCCCCTCACCACAATTAAGCAGACTTGAAGGTCTTGTATCTTCTGATCCTATCATGGGACCATTCTCCCTAATCGAACTTCCTGGCTCCTCTACATTGGTGTTCAAATCAGAACCTTGCAGAGATATTCTTGAATCGATTATATTGTCATTTTCACCAATCATAACTTCTCTACTCTCATCTGAACTTGGTGCTGGTAAAGAAAGAGAATGAGCAGCATGATCCTTACCAACCCTGTCTTCCTCATAAGAAAACCAACTTGAGTTTGTGAAGAGAGAGATACTGCAAGAACATAGATCACGTCATGCGAGGTGGCTGATGCTTCATATATGCAATCTTCATAATAATAAAAGGTTATTCAAACAGAAAAGTTGGGGGATTACCTGTCTGGATCCTCAGCCAAAGTACGAGATGACATAACTTCTGCTGAGTCATCATGAGAGTAATCTTTCTGAAAAAGAAATCCCCAATCAGATTATGATGTACTTTGGGACAAGGAATAAATATGCTTTAATATGAAAAGGCTGAACGCTGCAGCTGCCATTCTAATTCAAAGGTTAAAACAAATGAAATGGCATGAAATTGCAGAATAGTTTAACCTGCATTCTTCTTCTAGATCAATAGTAAACTTTCTGAACAGTTCACTTATAATTAGGACGGACCAAAAGTAGTAGCCTGGTTGGTTAATATATTACATGGGAAGCATGGATAAGGACGCTGAACACTTGTACGACACGACAAATCTTTAGAAGCAGCACAGGGACACAATGACATCCTTATATATGTGTTGTTTGTGCACTTATTTGTAATAACCTCAAAACCCCTCGTGATTGGCCATGTTTTGCTAAAAGTACAAAGAAAATAAAATGTAACCTTAATGGTTTAAATCAAAAGCTTCTAACCAAATCATGAAATCAAACTAAGAAATCTTAAATTCCAATTCAATATCTGACCTACAAGCTTATGATGTCCCTCATGTTTGTGAAGTGTTTCGGTTATGCTGAAATAGTATTCCAATCATGTTAAAGACATATTTTGTTAAAAGTTGAAAGAAAAACAAAATGTAACCTTAATGGTTTAAGTTGATAGCTTCTATCAAATCATGAAATCAAACAAAGAAATCTTAAATCTCAATCCAATGTCTGACCTTCAAGTTTGTCTACAAGCTGATGATGCCCCTCATGTTTATGAGGTGCTTCGATTATGCTAAAATAGTATCCTAATCATGTTAAAAGTCTTTTTATGTACGCTTAAGCGGAACATGGTTTCAATGAGTCCGACATGAAATTTTTGATTTTCCTTTTCAACCTGACATGTCATTTTTTTGATTCATCTAAATCCTACATGGCTCCGATGTGCCCAATACATTTCAGGCAAGTGTTGTGTTTCAACACATGTCAAACACACGCAGAACCCACTTTGATGTGTTTATGCTTCATACCATATAATTATATAAAGTGCATACATAATTCATTTCATCGAATTGGTTCTTTCGTATGGGAAAATTTAAAGGGCCATGACCAAGAAAGCAAACAATAAAGAAATCTCTATATACCTCATCCTCCGGTCCCGGTGATGATATAGGGACCTGCATCCATTAAAAAGATTCATTTTTAATAATTTATTCAGAAGAAAGGTAAATCAACAACAAATCACTGCCTAAAATAAAATTTAGAAATGAATTCGGGATCAAAGTTGACATTGCATTTGTACTTCAGCAAAAACAGAAGAAGATAAGATTGGGGGTTCAAGATTCATAAGGAATCCAAGAATGTTATGCAGTGTACATCAACAAGCTTCAACAAAGAATTCAGCCATTCACTTGTGACAAAATCATTAGCGTATGTGTGCATGCGTGTAAATGTATGGGCGTATGTACTCAACAGGAAGATAAACACGTGCCACAAAAAGGATATATGGATGCAATACATCCTTAAAAAAGAAAAAAGCTAATAAATAGATATAACATGGAAGCCAAAGTAAACATAAGTGTTTTTTCTACATTAAACCAACAAAACTAAATTACTAGTCTGCAGCTTAAATCTAGCCAGTTATATAGATTCCCATAGTTTAATTAAATCAGAGAAAATATTTATTTCCTTTGGCATCTTTCAAACTGGTATGGCCTATTAGAAAAAGAGCATTATGCAAGGCTACAAAGAATGCCAATAGAGATGCAAAAGTTGAATTGCAAAACCTCAACCATTTTGCCAGGGAGTTGGATACTTTGTCAATAGTGGCCAATGAGATTTTTGAAAGCATCTCTTCATAAACCTGATATTCCTAGTGTTGAAGGGATGAGAGTAGGAAGGAAAATGGGGGATAGTAAACTTTTAAGATTCAAGGATTGGCAGGTTTCACTAGATGTTTTTACAAGAACAATAGAATTAGAATGACCTTTACTTCTTTATAGAGCACCAAACAAACCCAATAAATGAGCCACAATAAAATCTCCAATTCCCAAGACAAAGCCACCTACCTTTCAAGTCCGGAGTGTCAAATTTATCATTTCAAAACCTAAATTTAGCCAAACTGTGTTCCTCATCAGTAACTTCAGCCATGACAGAAGGCTTTCTTGATCACCACAGACCAGATAACTTTTACAGCAAACAGTTGCCAAACAATCACTCACTACTAATACGTCAGTGCAAAGAACTCCAACCATAGTAGTGGAAGCTGTAGTAATAATGATGATGATGAAAATATACTTAAAGAATTTAGCTGTCAGCTACAGAATAAGTTTTGAGTCCAAAATAATATCTTGAAGGCTAGTCATTACCTCTTCATTACCCTCGTCACTAAATCCTTGGTCCGAATTGTTCGCCAATGCCACTAAATCATAGTCCCTATCTCGGAAGCCTTCATAGTCATTATCTCTAAGTTGGTCCTGTAGTGCATTAGGGCGCCTACAAAAATGACGAACAGAAGCTTGCTTAGCCCAAATGTAGAATAGGAGGAACACATGCCCATTTCCAGAGATATGGATGTGGGCACTCAGACAAGGATTTTACACAGTATAGTATAGCTTAATCTGAAGGTGTATCTGCACCTTATTGTTTAAAAAAAAAATAAAAAATCAGTTATTCCTCAAACAAATTAAGTGAATAAAGACAATGGTTCAAAATAGATACTGGTTTCCCAGGAACAAACTTGAACTTGTCTTCCACCTAGAAAACTACATGCTGAGCCCCCTATTGGGAGATCCATATAATTCATTTAGATTTAACACCAACAAACGGTCATTTACAGAAGATAAAAAAATATGCCTTTTAAAAGCTTCAAAATCATGCAGCAATCAGCTTGTTTTGTTCTATTATTAAAATGTTGTTAATTTTCAACTACTAGATTTATGGACCTGAATCTTATATATTTTATCCATGCATGTTGCACAATGTGGATCACCAACTCGGATGAGCCACCATATATAGTTTCATAAAGGGGAACAAGCTTCCACCCCCAACACCCACCCACCCACGCTAAAACACAACCGTGCCGCACCTCCAAACATCAACCCACCCACACACACACACACAAAAGGAGGAACGGGTTGGAGGGGTCTGTTTGGGCTGCACACACACAAACACAAAGGGAGGGAAGGTTTTTTTTTTTTGGTGGGGTTTTTGGGGTTGGTGTGTGTTGGGGTTATATATCTGGGACATGGTTCACAGTCGCGGTCTCGGCCGCCGACTCGGCTGGCACTGAGACGGATCGGTCTCGGCGACTCGGATTGTTATCGGGCGATACGCGTAAAACGCTACATAGAAAGCTCAAAATTTTTTAAAAAAATCACGACAAATCTTAAAAAATGTAGACATCCACATTCATGTATCACATGTCCAAAATATATCACCTAGCATACTAAATATAAAGCGAAAGCATAAATACACACGTCGTCGGTATAAGCATATCAAAATACATGTACCATATAGTAAATTGCACAAACTGCATTCATAAATACATGCTAATGTAGTTATTTCCACATTGAATTACGATGAGGCACAAAATCATCATCATAATGTCGAGTCGACCGAGTCAACTCCGATTCTCGGCCGAGTTGGTCCTCTGAGTTGAGTCGACCGACTCGTGACTCGGACTCGTCACGGAGCAGGCCGAGACGGATACGACTCGGCCGACTCGTCTCCGACTCGGCCGAGTCTTTGAACCATGATCTGGGAGGCTGGGAACAGATGTAACAATTTTTTGGCTGCTTGATTCTTGTAGATAACATTAAATGTTTGTCTGACTTTTCAAGTGCATTAGATGCATGTATGTATATTTGTGTGTCGAGTCGGATATGCTTCTCAAGGGTGTATAACTTAAATCCTTCCATGCAAACTCAGTCACAGGGAGACTTTAACTGAGAATCCAGTCTATTGATCTTGATCTGCAACATTTAGAGTGGCCTAAAATGAAAAATAAAATAAAATAAAAACAGCTATAAACAACATATTACATGTGGCTATGAGATTCATGGCTTGGAAACACATAAGCATGGTGATATCTGTATATGTGTTTTAAGAGATGTACAAAAAGATCAATTATATGGACTTACAAATTAAGATTCATGTCATGGAAACATCCAGACATTATGATTTCATTCATGTGTTTTAAGGCACATAAAACATGACCAACATTGTGAATCTACAGCTTAAGTGACCAACTGTCATTTTGACACATTCTTTAAAGCAACAGAATAGTCCTTTACAGATCCCCCAACCATAATTACACTCTCCATATATCATCTAAGCCTCATCTCAATTAAATCTATCATAAATTATGACTCACAGTCAAAATGCTCCAAGACTTGACCAGATTTACAACTAGCTACAAACAGCTAAGTGATGTCAACCCACTATGACTTGGTGCCAGGTTCCTACCAAGTAATTGTGCAAAAGGGGGTTTTCCATATAAGAGGCCAGTTAACTTTATATAGAGAGAGAAGAGACTATGATCAAAAGATGGGCTTGTTATAGAACCTGAGAGGAAATAGGTCACAACATTCAACATCCTTAGATTAGGGTAGACTCTAGCCTAGAAAAGAGTCTAGATGAAGAGGTAACGTAAACAAATTGATACAAGGAATCACCCAGTTCTGATGTGTAGAAGGCCACAGAAAAGCCCATGTAACAAATAATATATGTCTCGATTTTGCCTTGTTTTTCAAGAGGAGATGATGGTCCAAGAAAATCCAATTGAGTTGGAGAAGACGATAGCTTGAAGAAGAAGAAGCAAATCAAGGTGAAACAGTTTCCTTTTCAGGCGATTGCGAGTTTCCTTTTCAGGAGTATGAATAGGATTCAATTCCTATTTAATAAAGATTTGTTTTTAAAGATTAAAGGGCCTAGAATCCTTCTAGATTAAGGAGATCAACTCCTAATAGGATTAATCAAGATTTTTCAAGCATCCAATGACCAAGATCAACTCATAGTCCAAACAGGAGTTGTATTGTAAAATTCTATAAATAAAGGGTTGTAACCTAGGATTTAGGTGGAGCAGAGGAGCAGATTAAAGTTGTGATGAACAACAATGTAAGACCCTAAAAAGCCAAGAAGGCCCTAAAAAACTAATAAAGAGAGGAGCAAGGTGAAGATAAATAGAGAAAATGTATACTCTTGTAATCTAGGCGTAGATTCAAGGGGAAGGTGAATACTCTTGTGTCATCAAGAAGAATATTAGATCTCTTTGTATCAAGTTTATTAATAAATCTCTCTCAAGTTCTCTCCCCATGGACGTAGGCCAAGTTTGGGCCGAACCACATTAAATTGTGTGTTCTTTATCTTATATCTTTTAATATTCATCTTGTATGCTCGAGATAATCGATCTCATGGCATGCTTGAGGTCGTCGGCGGGGATCTCCGTATCTTCGAACTATTGATATCATAGTAAGTATGGTATCCGAGTTATGCACGTAACAATTGATATCGGAGTATATCAATTTTGTTCACAACAAATGATATCAGAGCTGATGGTGTTCGTTCAAGACTCGAGTGCTCTAGATGAAGAAGAAGATGTCAAGTCGATAGAGTTCGGCAGAGGCATCAAGATGAAGATAACAAGAAAGTTCAGATTTGTTCTAAAGTCAAGATCGATGACTTTTAGAGTATAATGATCAAGGTGGAGTCATCATATCTGAACACGGTAGACGCAACGGAGATGATCGGATCATCGCCAATGGCGGACGAGCTTGACGAGCTCACAGAGTCATCGCACAAGGCATCCCATGGAGGCTCACTGCGTCAGCAAGTCAAAAAAAAGCAGAGGGTGATGAAGACGATCAATGGACGAAATTGATCAGAAGGTAGATCGTGCAATCGTAGTCAGATTCAGACGATCCAGGTATCAAACCCTATAATTTTCAGCATTCTGGATGCAATGGTGGGTACAAATCGAGAAGATTCCAAGGTTTGGTGCAGATTCTATACAGTTCGGTAAAGGAATTGACGGAGATCACAATCAAAGTTACGACGAACTAGTCGTGACACAGTGAGATTAATGCATGCATTAGTAGATCTATCAGGTTTGAAGATCATCAATAGCAGGGCAACATATCTGGCAAACATCAATGCAATGGTGGGTGGCAGCCCTGATTGATGGAAAGAAGACCATGGCAGTGTGTAGAGGGAAGGCCCGGTAAGAGCATGACAGTCATGTGAAGACGAAAAGTCTCAAAGTTAAAACAACGATGGAAGGTGCACCATCACCAAGTGATCGGTGGAAGACCATGGCATGACAAGTCCTTGAAAATGTTCGTGTAAAGTTAATAAGACTATGGCAGAATTAGAGGCGGATTGCCTCAAGACCGGCAGGGGCCCCATGGCCAGAAAGGCGTCACAAAGCGGAATTTGCTGGTGACGGTGGTGTGCAATGCAAGCTAAGGAAAAGAAACTAGGTCAAAGAGTTTTAATGAAAAGCTTGAAGGGAACTCACTTCGAGGTGGAGCTTTAAGGAAAGTTACAACGGTGTCTAAGTGTTGCAGGACAACTAAAGAAAGGGTGAATTCGAGTAAGGCCCGAGATGGCCTAAGGCATGGCGGTAAATAGCCACAGGCCCCGGGAAGGGGGCAAGAGTGCTAAAGGCTTCATGATATGGTTACAACCAAAGGAAGATTTAAGGTAGTAATCCAAAATCTCAAGTTGTTTTGCTAAAAGCTTGAAAAGCAAGTCGAGATGGAGATTGTTAGAATTTTGTTATGTTTTTCAAGAGGAGATGATGGTCCAAGAAAATCCATTTGAGTTGGAGAAGACAATGGCTTGAAGGAGAAGAAGCAAATCAAGGTGAAGCAGTTTTCTTTTCAGGCGATTGCGAGTTTTCTTTTACGAGGAGTATGAATAGAATTCAATTCCTATTCAATGAAGATTTGTCTATAAAGATTAAAGGATTTAGAATCCTTCTAGATCAAGGAGATCAACTCTTAATAGGATTGATCAAGATTCTTCAAGCATTCAATGGCCAAGATCAACTCATAGTCCAAATAGGAGTTGTATTGTAAAATCCTATAAATAAAGGGTTGTAACCTAAGATTTAGGTGGAGCAGAAGAGCAGATTAAAGTTGTAATGAACAACAATGTAAGGCCCAAAAAAGTCAAGAAGGCCCTGAAAAGTCAAGAAAGAAAGAAGTAAGGTGAAGGTGCATAGAGAGAAGGCATACTTTTGTAACATATGCGTAAATTCAAGGGGAAAGTGAATACTCTTGTATCATCAAGAGGAAGGTTAGATCTCTTTTTATCAAGTTTATTAATAAAGCTCACTCAAGTTCTCTCCCTGTGAACGTAGGCCAAGTTTGAATCGAACCACGTTAAATTGTGTTCTTATATCTTTTAATAATATTTATCTTGTGTGCTCGAGGTAATCGATCACATAGCGTGCTTGAGATCGTCGGTGGGGATCTCCGAATCTCCCAACTATTGGTATCATAGTAAGTATGGTATCTCAAGTTATGCACGCAACAATTGGCATCAGAGTATATCAATTTCATTCACAATAACATAATAAATGTCTAACTGTGCGTACCTGTCTGTGTTCTGTCTATATGTGTCTTGTGTGTCTAGGGCAGGAGGAAATTCCCTACCCACCTATTGCACTCTAAATCTACCATCTCCCTATTCCAAATGCATGAACCATGATGTGAAAAATGACCCCATGCTCTAGACTTTCATGGACAACAAATCATGTGCACGCATCAGGTGGTTGAAATCAGCTTTTGATTATAAACAAATGTAAATATTAGGAAGCGGTTGATCAGTGATCACTATGAATGGTATAATTACAATCATCCACTGAATGCTGTGAAGGTCAGAGTTTTAATTACCTGTAACAGGAATTTTATCCTATAACCCCTGCTAACCATTTACTTCTGTGTTCATCTATACATGCATATATACACAAACATACATGTATAAGTTGACTTGAATCTCACTGATGAAACTTAAGGTCAAATGCTTTTAGTTGGGAAGAACATTTTGTTATTGTGTAACTTAAATGAAATACCTTTAAAAATGATCTACATCATTGAAAATGCCAAAATCTACACAAAAAAAATCAACTGCTTTTGAGATGCCTTGTGTTACTCAAGCATTCAGTGGCCTTGAAATAAACAATTTGGTAGCAACTCATTTAGATTTAAGATCAAACATGGTTTGAAGTCTTAATGTATAGGCTTCAAACTCTAGTTTTGTTCAACATGCAAATTTGCATGTGTTGATTAATGGGTAAAAATATATGGAAAATCAGATTTACTTTTTCCAGCTATAGATGTCATAGGTCATATCTAATGGGTGGATTTTAAATTTAATAAATTTGGATTCTTAATTTATAGGCTTTGAACCTTAGTTTTGTTAAGCATGCTATTATGAAATGTTCATTTAGCAAAATGTTGATCATGGCCAAGAAATCTTAAAATGATATGTTTTTTCATGCTATTTAAATGTCACATATAATATCTTACTGGTGGATTTTTAAACTTTGATGCTATAAAGTTCACTGTCCAGTTGATAGGATTCGATCTAAACTCTGATCAAGAGGATTCTAGCCAACCTCCAGAGACACAATTATATTACACGCGCACTCGCCCACACGCGCGTGCGCGCACAAGATATGGATAATTGTTCCTAGGGTGACTCAATGAATGTATTTGAGTTGTCCTGCAGAACATAACGGGCCATCCAGTACGTGATCCTGACAGTTTGGTATGTTATTTTCCATAAAATGCTTGTGCATAAAAAACCATAGAAGTTTGGATATATCCTACTTATCAATCATTTTTAAACAGTTTCCAATATCATAACAGATTGGATCATTTGGTGTATAGGTAAGAACCCAAACTGTTTAGATATGATCCATAACATCTAAATAACCTAAAAACAAAAACCATATGATTTTAAGACATTTTCCCTATGGATCAACACTTAATAAATAGATTATCTAAAATAACAAAATTGAACAAAACTATGATTTGACTCTCATAAAATTTAGAACCAAGATAGTTGACCTTGATCTAAAGAGCTTGAACCCGTGAACGACAAATTTAAGTGGGTTTCAAATACTATAGAACATAGACGATATGTTAGAATATAAATGATAGGTCTAGACAACCGGTTAAATACCATTTTTTTTTTTTTGGGAGCCACTTCAAGCACAACTAAGAAATTAAAGAACATTGATTTTTTCTTTCTTTTGTATTTAGATAATGTGCATCATGTATGGATGCTACATTTACATTACAAAAAATATAAATGATAGGCTTTGAGCTCAGATCCTATTGAGGAAGCATAAACGCAGTACAAATATGAATATGATATGACATGGACACAAGATAAACATAATAGAAAAGAAAATAAAGTAAAAAGTAAATGATTAAAGGTTAGATTCTAACTTGACCTAACACAATCTCATGATCCCACCTAAGTGGAAGTATTTTTTTTAAAATATTTAATTGGCAATGGTTTGATGTGTCTGACACACATTTTAGTATTTGCATACATGCGCATGGAAAAAAATGGGATCGTATTGTATATATAATGTGCACACAAATGTTACACGTGAAATATAAATAATAATATGATCCAAGAGCAATCCTGATGGGGAATTGATAGTAGGATTAAGAATTTTTATTTAAATTAGATTTGAGCAGATTTGACCAAAATTTAGGATCAATTTGAATTAGATTTCGCTAGATTTCATTATATCAATAATTGCACGTATGGGGTACGTATTATAGGCTATATATATATATATATATATATATATATATATATATATATATATATCCATGAATTGGATTTCTGAAGTTAATGATGAATTGATATAAAAAAATTATTTCCCTATGAAAATTTATATGTTTCGTTTCAATCTATGGATTGAATCGAATCAGGCGGTGAAGCCACGATTTGTGTTACGATCCGTGATCATATCTAATCCCTAAATCCTTGTTCTTCGGCAATTCCACCAAAATCCCCACCACAAACCATAAAATCCCCTCTGTCCCACAACAATTTGGTATCAGAGCTGAAATTTCTGATTTTTCCAAAAAAATTGTTCTGGGATCAGTAACCATGTTCATCGTCTTCCCCTCAGAATCTATCTAGGGTTCTTCCAAATCGAAGCCGTCAGCCCCCCTACACCGCTGCTGTCACCGCTACCTCCGCCCATCTACGTCATCGTCGCCATCTTCACCAACTCCATCCTTCGACTTCGACACCAGAACCAAGATTCACGCCCGTCGCCGGCCTCGTCATCACCCAACTCCGCCGCCGACATCGATTTGCCACCTCAAGATCCGCTTTCCTCCAGCGTCCCCAACCTCCCGGCAGATTTCCCACCACCAACCACCGTCGCCACCACCTCCAGACGCCAATCAGATTCACTCCTCTTCGTCTTCGTCAGTCACAGTCATCGCCGCCATCAGATCTGTGCCGATCTCCACCACTGTCCATTGCCACCGCCCCGTGCCGCCTCCATCTCCTTGCTGCCGTGACCACCGCCTCGGGTTCTCCTTGTCGCCTCAAGTTCTCATCGTCGGCGACCTCTCTGCATCATCACCAGAACGCCGCCGTCCCTCCTCAGCCTTCGTCATCATTCTCAAACCCCGCCGCTTCGTCTCCAATTATCGAACCTGATCGGGGATTGAATTTACTGAAATGGGTATTGGAGTTCGGGTTTGTTTCAAGATCGACCCGACCCGGGTCATTAATTTACTTCAGATCCAACCTGTTTGAGTTTGGTCCGATCGGGTTCACAAGCTAACCCAACCCGATTCACTTCGATCTGACCCGTTTCCAACCGAGTCAGGTCCACTGAGTCAGCTGAGACTGAGCCACAACTGACTCAGACTGAGTCGACTCAGCGAGCCAAGTCAGCTAGTAGCAGCAAGCATCCAGATCCCGTTTCTCGCACGTTCGGAGTCCGATTTGAGTACCGTCTGAAGCGTTGAATCCGCAACTGAGTTTCAGAAATACTGGGAGAATTTCGCAGTATTCAAACAGCAAATCTGAACTCCACAAGCCCATATTTGGTGCCAGTATATTGTTGATGATCTATCAACCTATCAAACAACAGAGAAACACCGAGTTGAAGACTCGGCAACAGAAGCGAAAGCGTAGAAGATCTACCACTAGCAAGTAATCACCACACAACTAAGGAACACAAGATTTAACGTGGTTCGGCAATGTGCCTACGTCCACGGGGAGGGGGAGAAATTTTATTGAAAACAGAGAAAAAATATAAGAGTTACAAGAAGATCTCTCTCACAACTCTCAATGGTGGAAAATAAAATTTCTCTTGAATTCTTGACACACTTTCAAAAAGCCACCCCCAAGAGGTTTATATAGGCACTTAGGATGATCCTAGTCCAACACGAATTCAAATCAGCACCTGCTGCACCTCAAAGAAATAAGAAACTCGTATCCAAACAAAAATAGGAGACAAATCCGTATTAGGAAACTGCCAAAACCTGAATTCTTCTCCAATGAATATAAGGACAGATCCGTATTAGGAAACTGTCAGAACCTGAATTCTTCTCTAATGAATATGAAATACTCCAAATACTAACAAGCTCCACCTTGACTCATGTTCATTGAGTCTCTCCATAGAAATTGGCCTCTGCTTCATTCGCCTTCCTTTCACCCCCTGTTGTGACTTCACATGATTCCCTCCCAAGAGCCCGTTCACCATTTTACCTTTGGAGAACCTTGATGAAGTTCAGTGATACTCTGAACTTCTCCACCGGGATGGTCTTTGTCATCATATCTGTTGGATTCTTCTTCGTGCTGATCTTTACCAAATCGATCACCTTATCATCCACGACCCACTGACATATCTTGTGATATCTCACATCAATGTGCTTCGTCCGCTGTGATATTTATGATCCTTAGCGAGATGAATCGCACTCTGGCTGTCGCAATAAACCCGAACTGAATCATATATGATACTAAATGTCTCAACCAATCCTCTCAACCACAAAGCTTCATTCGATGCCTCAATTGCAGCCATGTACTCAGCCTCTGTCATTGAAAGAGCAATTGTATCTTACAACTTTACCTTCCAACTAATGACACACTTAGCTACTGTGAACACATAACCCGTCGTAGATCTTCGCTGATCAAGATCTCCTGCATAATCTGCATCAACATAGTCTTGTAGTAGCCTAGGCTTCCCCGTTTCTAATCTCTGAAACACCAAGCCTAGTCTCGCAGTCCCTCACAGATATTGTAACACCCACATCACTGCTTCCAATGTTGCTTTCCTGGATTTGACATGAACCGACTTACTGTACTAACTGCATAGGCTAAGTCAGGCCTAGTGCAGACCATAGCATACATGAGTGATCCCACCGCACTAGCATATGGTACTCGAGACATCTCTTCCGGTGATTGTGGAACTGCTTGGAGGACAATTTGAAGTGACCTGCCAAAGGAGTGGTGACTGGTCTTTCTTCTGCCATGTTGAATCTCTCCAACACCTTGAGAATATAGTTCTCCTGAGATAGCCAAAGTCTGTCTAAGCCTCTGCCTCGAGTGATCTCCATACCTATAATCTTCTTGGCTTCTCCCAAATCCTTCATGTCAAATTCCTTTTGAGCTGAGTTTTAAGCTTCTGAGCAAGTGTCTTGTTTTTCGCAGCAATCATCATATCATCCACATATAACAGCAAATACGTCGGATCATCAGTCTGCTTAAAATAGACACAACTATCATACTCACATCGGTTGTATCTGGCCTTGATCATGAAAGAGTCGAACCGTTTGTACCACTGCCTAAGAGACTGCTTAAATCCACAGAGGGATTCTTTAAAAAAACACACCTTGTTTTCTTTACCTTCCTGAATATAACCTTCAGATTGTTTCATGTATATCTTCTCCTCCAGCTCACCGTGTGGAAACACTGTTTTGACATTCATATGTTCCAACTCTAGATCAAACTGAATAACTATCGCCAATAACATCCGAATAGATGATGCTTGACTACAAGAGAAAAATCTCATTGTAGTTAATACCTTCCTTCTAAGCATATCCCTTGGCAACTTAACATTGCCTTGTACTGCTCATTGTCCTTCTTACGAAAGACCCATCTGCAGCCTATTGCCTTGGAGTTTTTTGGAAGATCGACTAATGTCCATATTTGGTTTCTATCCAAAGACTCCATCTCTTACTCCATGGCTGTAATCCACTTGCTGTGGTCATCTGCCTCGATCGCTTTCCTGCAAATGTCAGGTTCTCTTGTTTCTGTTACTAATACGAAAGAGACATGATCATCGTCCCAGTCATATCTTGTTGGTGGCACCGTAACTCTGACTAACCGCCTCAACGGTATAGGTTGCTCTTGAATAGCCTCCTGATTGTCTCCATCTGGATCTGAGGAGTCCTCTTCTGACCCTTCAGACCTTTTAAAGCTCTCTGAGAATTCAACTTCTTTTTCCTGAGTGTCTACTGAACTATCTGAAGCTCTACTTGCGCTTTATCCTCCGTCTCTGACTTTTCTCGCAACATTGATTCTTCGTCAAAGATCACATCTTTGCTGGTAAAGGCGTTCCTTTTCTCGGGATCTCAGAGTCTGAAACCCTTGACTCCTTTGGTGAACTCGATGAAGATACACTTCTTAGACTTGTACTCCAGTTTGTTCATTTTCTAACTATCAACCAAACTATATGCCGGGCAACTGAAAAAATCTGTAAGGTTGAATAGTCCACAGATACTCCTCGCCATATCTCCTCTGAGATCTGAAGATCAATAGCTATTGATGGTGACATGTTTACCAGATAACTCGCATGAATCACTGCCTCTGCCCAAAATTCTTCTAGCATGTCAGCCTGTAATCTGATACTGCGGGCACGCTCTATAAGTATCCGATTCATGCGCTCTGCTACTCCGTTTTGTTCTGATCACCCTGAAATACTTAGCTGGTGTTTGATGCCCTTACTTGTTAAGCAGTTTTTGAATTCTTTGGAGGTGTACTCGCCTCCATTATCAGACCTCAAGACTTTCACCCTCCGCTCCGTCTGATTTTTCACCAAGTTTTCCGCTCCTTGAACTTCTGAAATACTTCTGATTTTTGCCTCAAGAAGTATACCCAAATTTTCCTTGAAAAATCATCAATGAAAGTAACATAGCACCTAGTACCTCCAATGGATGCTACAGGCGAAGGCCCCCACATCCATGTGTTTGAGATCTAACAAGCCCTTTGTCTTGTGCTGAGAAGTAGAGAAAGCTACGTTGTCTACCCATAATGCAAAATTTACAAAGATCAAGTTTGTAATATTTGATACCTGGTAGATCACTCCTTTTGTGCAGGACTTAAAGACCTCACTCGCTCATGTGTCCAAGACGCATGTGCCAAAGTCTTGTAATATCCTCTTTCTCTGTTGCTGCTGAAGCATCACCAATAATAATACTTCCTGTCAACTTGTACAAGTTTGTTGTCCGTTCTCTTTGAGAATCGTCGTAGAGCCTTCAGTAACTTTGATTCCTCCATCTGCACCTGAAAACTTATACCCTCGAGCTTCCAAAGCTACCAACGAGAGAAGATTCTTCTTTAAATCTGGAATATGTTGAACGTTCGTGAGTATTTGAACCTATCCATCAAACATCCTCGTACAGATGTTGTCGATGCCAACAGTCTTACACACGACATCATTTCCTATCATGACATAGACTCCATCATGAGGCTTGTAAGTACTGAACCTCTCTTTTTGGGTACATGTGATATGTACACCCCGAGTCAAGTAACCGACCATCTGAGTATTTATCTTTTCCTGACTCAGTCGTCCAGACATCACATGAATACTATCTGCTTCTTCGACAACCCCGGCTTGATCTGACTTTCTACTGGTACTCGTCCCATCAGATTTTTTGTTGCCTTTCCTCTTCAGCATCTCCCTGCATTTCATACAATTTTTCTTAATGTGTCCTAATTTCTTGCAATAATAGCAAGAGAAACTGCTAAAAGCCTCTGAATTCCTTTTGGGTCCTTACTTTTTGATCTTCCCCTCTGTCCCTTAACAAACAATCCTGAGGCCTCCTCCGTAAAATCTATCTTCTTTATCAGCTCGTTGTTTTAGAGCATCTGTCTGACATCATCTAACTCTAAGGTCTCCTTACCATACATGATGGTGGTCGCCAAGTGGTCATAACTTGATGGAAGAGAAGAGAGTAACAGAAGAGCTTTGTCTTCTTCTTCTAGCTTAACCTCTAGAGCTAACAAGTCGCTTAAAATTCTATTAAAAGTATTCAGATGTTGTAGAATAGGCGTACCTTCTTTCATCTGAAGGCTGTATAATTGCTTTTCATGAAAAGCTTGTTCGACAAACTCTTCATCATGTAAAAACTCTCCAGCCTACACCAAAGACCAGCAGTTGTCTTCTCCTTCATCACGTTATAGAGGACCTCATCTGATAGGCACAATATGATCGTCGCCTTTGCGCAGAAGTCGATATCGTTCCACTCACCATCCTCCATCTTTGATGGCTTCTTCTCAATACGAAGCAGAGCCTTGTGTACCCTTCTTCACGAGCAACGATGTTACTCGCGTCTTCCACAATATGAAGTTGAGATTCCCGTCGAATTTCTCCACCTCGAACTTAGTTGTCGTGGTCGTCTTGCTAGCCATCACTCTGATACCAATTGTTGATCTATCACCGATCAAGCAACAGAGAAACACCGAGTTGAAGACTCGATAGCGGAAGTGTAGAAAATCTACCACTAGCAAGCAATCACCACACAACCAAGGTACACAAGATTTAACGTGGTTCGACAATGTGCCTACGTCCACGGGGAGGAGGAGAGAAATCTTTATTGAAAAGAGAGAAGAAAATACAAGAGTTACAAGGAGATCTCTCTCACACAACTCTCAATGGTGAAAAACAGAATTGCTCTCGAATTCTTGACACACCTTCAAAAGGCCACCCCCAAGGGGTTATATAGGCACCTAGGATGATTCTAAGTCCAACACGAACTCAAATTAACACCTCCTCAGAGAAATAGAAACCCGTATTCAAACCAAAACAGAAGATAGAACCGTAATAGGAAACTGTCAAAACTTGAATTCTTCTCCAATGAATATGAGGACAAATCATATTAGAAAACTGCCAGAACTTGAATTCTTCTCCAATGAGTATGAGGCACTACAAATACTAACATACTATTCATGTAATAGAAGATCAGCGTTTCAGGCCACATTTTCAGTCTGATTTGAGCCCAGTTTGAGCAGTTAAACTTTTTTGGGTAACTTCTGATCTTTATGCACTGAATTTTCTCTATGAGTTTTTACTTTTGTGGTAGATATATAAATAACTGATGATGATGAAAGGGAAATTGAACGGGACATGTATGCGGCTCTCCCATTTTTCGGGTTCTAATGGTCATTATGGGATGAGAAGTGGGAAAATAATCTTGAAGAATTCTTCAGTTATTTCTCCCTGACATCTGAGCAAAAGTATCACTATGCCCAAATGAAGCTAGTTAGACACGCTTATTGGTGGTGGAAAGACAATCATATCGACGATCAGTGTGGTTTGTCTTGTAAGATCATCTTCGTACTCTGTATGCTCTACACTTTCTTTATCCATCTTAAGCAGATTGCAAAGAACCTAACGTTGAGCAGGAGCTCGAGCTCGAGAAGCCATAACTTAACGATCTAGTCGTTAAATGTAAAGAAATCCTAGCTACCGTGGGGAAACTCTTAGCAACCTATGTTGCAAAATTTGATCTAGATCCAGAGCCTCCAGTCCTCGTCGAGTCAGACATTGTTGATGTGCCAGATTCAAAAGCTATTGATAAGCCAGAAGTGGAAGAGCTAGAAGTGGAAGAGCCTCTTATTAAGACTCTTGTAGATCTTCCAACAGAGTCTACTATGAAGCTAGTGTCATGCTGAGTTGTCTTGTTATACTGCATGTATCTTGTTCGAGCTACCATCGACTACAACCGGCTTGTCACGGAAGTCGGTTTTACCTCCACCACCTTGATTCAGTTATGAGCCTATGATACATCAATATCAATTTTCGACCACCACGTTGACTTGATTGAGGATTCATAACGTTGTTCAATTTCACCCGGTCGTGCTTATCTTGTACCTACCACTACATTCATCGGGATGAATGTTTTCAAGCTGAGGAGAATAATTTGGAATTGAACGGTGCAAATCTAGTAGGATTTGAGAATTTTATTTAAATTAGATTTGAGTAGATTTGGTCAAGATTTAGGATCAATTGAAGTAAATTTAGCTAAATTTGATTTTATCAATAATTGCATATATGGTGCACGTATTGTAGGCTATATATATAGTCATGGCTTGGATTTCTGAAGTTAATGATGAATTGATAAAAAAAAATTGTTTCCCTATGAAAATTTGTGCGTTTTGATTTAATCAAATCAAGCGGTGAAGCCAAAATTCAGGTTGCGATCCGTGATCATATCCAATCCCCAAATCCCTGTTCTTCCCTAATTCTATCAAAATTCCCACCATGAACCCTAAAATCCCCTCTGTCCCACATTAAATCCTTTCCTCATATAGACTCCATACAAAATAAGATATTACTCAATCCTTGACTTGTAATACTACGTAGACTCTATAACATCCTAAATACTATTATTAAGACTATAACTAAATAACTCTACTAATTAACTGATTACTATTATATCTAACATATTCCCCTCAAACTTAAGATGTTATACATTGAGAGTTCGTGTAACAAAAACAGAAATTTTTTTTAAGAATCATGAATTCTCATAGATTGGATAGTATGAATGAATAACCAAACTTCAAACTAGAACTAGATATGAGTACCATTTGACAAGAAATAAAACCTACCCGCAAGCCCATCGGCGGACATCTTCAATGGCATTTCGTTTTAAAAGCACATTTGCATGCCAAACAATCCATTCTTTATTTTCCTGCAGAACAAAAACCATTGACTTCCTTCAACAGAGAAAATATGGCTTATAAACAGATGATATAACAGTAAAGAACTCTGCGACAAACTAATAATAACAGTACGGCCCACAGAATTTAATAGTCCATCCAAATTACAACATGAACATTGATGAGGGATAGAGTGGTGACATAAAACATATCAGTAACAAGAGAATCAATAACTGGGAAAATCAATTGTAATAACCAAATTGTAGTGTGATTTGAAATGCTGTTATGATCACTTAAAAAGATCAGTTTCCAGGAAGATCACTAAAAAAGATTAGTTTCCAGGATCCATGCTCAACTAGTTATGTCACGTATTTGATATGGAAGGGTTACATGTTCAACCAGTTCTATCACAAAACTACCTAAGAATCGACTCCTTTAGGCTCCTGATTATGTTATGAACAAATCAACTGCGATAACCAATCTTTCCAAAAATAAAAAAAATAATAGCCAAGAATTGATTTTGATATTCTTATCATGTGTATCTATGTTTTTGGCTCTAAATTTGTCGTACAGCCATGAGTAAGTGTTAAACTACGAAAGACTATTTGTTTATTGATATTGAGAAGAGTTACATAAATTACAATTACAAAATATCCTCCCTATATAAACCCATATAAAACCAAATCATATTCAAATTATGACTTGTAATACTACGGGGAGTATATAAAATTCCAAATTTTATTAGGACTCAATAACTAAATAACTATTATTTAATACATCTAACATCCCTCATCAAACTTAAGATGGTGTGACATCAAAAGTTTGCTTAAACAAAAAACTACTAAATTACTAATGTCAGTGCCGAACAACTGAATGAACAACTGAATTCCGGACGCCAAAGTATACTTATTGTTGATGCTCATACTGAACTGGAGGAAATCAATCTAAACAAACTCAAACGACTATCCCTTCGGATCTGAAACGAACTAAACGGATCCTTGGGATCGTAAAAGAACTCAAACGATCCTCCCTCAAGACTTCAAACGAACTCAGTTCATCTGCCGTCGAGATCTCAAACAAATAGAGACGATCCTCCCTTGGGATCTCAACGAACTCAAAGATGATCCTCCCTTAGACCTCAAACAAACTAAGAAGATTCTCTCTTGGGACCTCAAATGAACTCAGACGATCCTCCACTGGAATCTCAAACAAACTCAAATGATCCTTCCTTGGGACCTCAAACGCTCTCTCCTCAAATGATCTATGTTGTAACACAAATGTTAAATACAAATTACCCAAGCGAATTGCCAAAAAACCAAAACAAAATCCAAACAGATCTTCCTCTTGTCTGCACAAGTTACAAGATTGAGAGCCAACCAAACTGAAAAAAACCAAGCTGAACTAAGACGAATTGCCCAAAACCGAAAATTAAGCTAAAACAAATCTAAAGACGAATTGCAAAAGATGAACCGTCAAATTGCTGAAATTCAAATCCTACAAACCACTAGTTGTCCAAACCAAAACTTAAACCAAGACTGAAATCAAAGCAATCTAAGCCGGACTGAGAAAAGAACCAAACCAAAGAAAACCAACTGAAACTGAACCAAATTTAAGTTGTCCACACCAAAAAATCTGGACCAAAACTCTGAACCAAACTAAATCTTCCAGGCAAATTCACAAATGGATCTTAATCTTCCACTGCGTGACTAAATGTAGAGATTCCAAACGAAAATTCCAAATCAAAATACCAAACAAAATTTCATGCAGAAGTGCTGAAATCGAGCCTTAAACCACTCATACACCAATCTGTACAAAATCTACTCGAAACAGTGGAATCCGCCAAATCCACTTTTACTATTGCATTCAAAACACTCAAAAACCTTGGGATCGACTCCAAGATTACCAAAACCGACCTTCAAATCATCGACTTACGAGCAAAAAAACTTGAGTTGTTCAATAAACAGATTTCAGATAGGGGATATACAAATCTGGCTGCAAACGGATGCAGGCACGGGATGCAAACTTGTCTAATTCTAATCAGATCTGGGTCTGCAGGATGCGGAGTACTCCCAGTAACTTCAGACTAGAACCGCAACTAAAGCTTCGCGAACAGGAAGAACACGAACCAGGTTCCATGTCAGATCCAGAGCTGAAACAAGATCAAAAACCAAATCTGAGAATGAAACAAAAACTATAACTAGATCTCAAGTGCTGATTTCTGCTTGTTCAGTAAATTCCAATCAAGAAGTTTTTTGTTGCCAAACATTGAGAAAGTCTCTAGAGATCTATTCGAACTCTGAACGAATCCAATACGAACTAGAAACAAACTGATCCCATCCAAAACAAACAGATCCTGGGCGAGGAAGGATCCGATTGAGATTTGGAAATCCAAATAGAGCATAGAAACCGGAATAGATTCTGATGGAGGAACGAATCCAGAAAGAACAAGGAAATTCAAACCAGAACAAAGAAGATCTTTAAATCAAAGATTGTCGAAACTTGCCGGAGAACAGACCCAAAAATTGCTCAAGAACAAAACAAAATTAGAGATGTCAAAGACTTGGCAACTCTTTTGGCAGATGATTTGGATTGAGAGTCAAAAAGTGCATATATTCGAAAAAGAGGTCTCAGGAGAAAGAATAAAACAGATCTCAGGAGAAAGAATAAAACAGATCAAAGGAACGAAACCCTTCGAATCAAAGAAAATTCAAAGCCAGCAAGAAGAAGAAAGATTGGAAAGGAGATTCAAATTGCAAAGATGACTCAAATTGTAAAGAAGACTATAAAAGCAGACAAAGAAATTTCTTAAACCTTATGCTATTTTTTTTAACAATTATTGTTCATCACGAACAGTTTCTCCGCGGTAATTTTTTTTATTTTTTAGATATGATTTCAAATCAGATATGGAGAAAAAGAAATAAAAATGATGAAAGAAGAAAAAGAAGAAGATTCAATGAAAACAAGATCAAAAAACTATAAACTCATACATAAACATAAGAAAGAACGACATCATGTTCATTGATATTGAGAAGAGTTACAAAAATTACAATTACATAAAGTCACGAGCAATCCCCTTCTTATATAGACCCAAGACCAAATCATATCCAAATCATGACTCGTAATACTACTAGGGCCATATAAGATTCCAAATCCTTTTAGGACTTAATAACTAAATAACTACTACTTAATACATCTAACTCTAAAAATCCAAAATCAATAGATTTTTCCGCTAAAAATAAGGTTAATAGTTGATATGGTATTTATTATATTTGGAGGCAACCAAGGAAGAAGGAACACATTAAGGAAGAAGGAACAAAATAAGACTTGTTATAGTCATTTCATCATAATTCATGAGTTATTTCATAAGCAAGGAGCATGTGGATAACTTGAGGTAGCTAGGAAAATGACCAAAGATGCCTGAAAGATGGGTTGAGGTTTGGGTCCTCAAGACTTGCACAAGTTTTGCTTGTTGGAAAAACGCTCCATTAAACTAAAATACCAATAAACACCATTGCGGATTGGCAGGAGAGTTGTGGATGTTGAACTGTGATGGCCAACAGCCAAGTATGATTGGAATTGTAACGGAAAGACCTATCCATATTCTCTTTGCAGTCTTATTTGAACATAGTACGGAACTGATGGGGAACGGAGCACGAACAAGCGGAAGCAAAAAAGAAATAATAAAAAAAAGACAAAAGACAAAGGAGTGACTTCACATCACACCACGATCAAAATGGCCTCACACCACAATCAAAATGGCCTCACACCAACAAATAGATAAATGACATCACACCATGACAAAGTAAGATTATAAACACTTCATAAACTCACAATCTCATGATCTCCTCACATGAAAAGCCAGCATCACTATTCATAATAAAACCTTGATAAGACCAAAGGAAGATTGACTTAAGACCTAAAAAACTAAAGAGATTTGTTGTACTAAATAATTCATCTTAAATAAATCTAAAAGATTTGAAAGATCTCTCCCGAAAAACTAATCTTAACAAAAAAGAAATCTAATAAAATCTTTCAAAGATTTTATTAAACTTAAAGCCTCAATATCTAAAAAAGAAAATGTTTTTATTGATAGGCTACAAAAATATTTTAAAAGAAAACCTAAAATATTCTTTTCCTTTTTCCCAAGGTTACTGTAGCTGCTGCAGTAACTCACGTTGATGCAGGACAACTTCAGAAAGTTGAAATATCCATTGTTGTCTCAAAGGAAAAAGGAAAAGAAAAAAAAAGGAATTATTGTAGTAGCCACAGTAACAACTAAAAAAACATATTTTAGTTTTTTCTAAAACTTTTTCCTTTAAAATAACACTGGACATTTCAACTTACATTGGTGACCAGCTCCAAATATTAAGTGGAGTCCAACCCACAAAATCTGAATACAAGGCATTTTAGCAATGGGTTGTACTATGAAGCACGGACACTTCAAAGTGAGTGTCGTGTCCGTGTCGGACAACGACACCTGCCTGACACGTATCGGACACTCCGATGTCATGTCGGATTTTAAATAACCATAAAATCACGTGTCAGCACCGTGTCCAACACCGTGTCGGCATTAAATAAAATTTAAAGATTATGTATTAGATTCTAAAAGTCACATGCCACTTAAATAAACATAAAAAAAATGTTCTGATATAAGCAAATATGTTAGTAGAATTTACACACATCACGAATTAGGTGAGGTATTAGTTAGATTATTTTTAGATCTTTTTTTGTTTTGTTACTTTATGGAAGCTAGAGCTGTAAATTATTTAGATTTTATTTTGTTTTCCATCTTAACTTTAATAAAACTAAGTATTCATGTTTGATAATTTTTTGACAAGTTGATTATTCATTATTCTACTCACATAATTAGAATCATGTAGAAATGTCTACTTCAAAAAGTGCTGTTGAAAAAGTTGAAGACTATACATCTCTTCGGAAGTATGAGAGAGAATTGAAAAATTAGGAAAGAGGGAGGAAATTTATCTATCTATATATAATAATAATAAATAATAATAAAATATTAATTGTCTTGTCCCCGTATGCTATTTTTTTGGATATTGCTGTGTCCTGTGTCTGTGTCGTGTCCGACACCCGTGTTCGTGCTACATAGGTGTTGCAGCTGATATTTTGATAGGATGATTTATCGTTCCTCTTTGATGACAATGTTTAAGTTTAGCCCAAAAATTCAGCTAAAAAGATTACAAATAACATATATAGTGTTTTGTGAACTCTGAAACAAATCAGTGATTCAGCAAAAACACACACACACCACCCACCACCAACCACCCAACAAGCCCTGCCCAAAAAATGAAAAGAAAAGAAAAGGGAACAATGTTCTCATAATCACTAACTTGGATAATAAATATGCATTCCTAGAGTTCAGAATTACATTTAAACCGAACTTTGTCTACTAGGTAATTTTATTCAAATATGAATTTCAACCAAACTCTCTGTTTTTTACAGTTTTAATCTCCAAATCATATTTTGAGAAAAGCAAGCCATTTAATATTTCAGATCAGCCATGTAACTGTTACTTATTCCAGGAAATCCTTACAATGGCCCCAAAGTAGTTATATATGCATGACACTATGTCAACTGCATGAAATCTACACATAATACTAAATGTTGGTTTATTACCCACCCATCTACATCATAAAAACTTTTAATAGTAAGACAAGGGTTCTATTTTCAGCTCAAGTCCCTGTAAACATTTAGTATTTGCAGAAAACTGGCTCCTTACTCTATCTATACTTGCACATAAAATTGCTCTGAGATGTGCATCAAAGCCATAGATTTTGCTAATTTTCATTTCAAAACATCTGTACTTGTTTAGAATAAATTCTGTAAGAAATGAATTCAGATTGTGACCAGTCCCTTCATTGCTATCCTCAAATACCAAAAACCCCTAGCTTTTATGCACTTGATTTACACACACACACACACAATTGAATGTTGCAAAAGTAACATTAATAGTTCTAGCTAATTATTTGATAAATTATAAGTACTGATATTCCGTTTTTTGATAAGCCCTTTGTCCATGCAGATAAAATCTTGAATTTGCGGTCCAATTCAAATTTAACTAAATGAAAGGTTGTGGCAGAACTAAATTCTACAAGGGCCTAAAGTTCATTGTGACACTTCCACATTCGCAATTCTCTGAATCAACTGTAAATGTTGACACAACATTAACAATCAATTAGTTCCAGAACTTGATGATTATAATTTTATAATTTACTTCAGAATCTGCACGCATTGGAGACTAACCTGCAGATGTGTTTGTATCAACTCGTTACTGTTAGACAATCGGCTAAGCTTGTTAGCAATGCGTGTCATGTGTCCAAAGCTTCCTATTCTTGGAAGTGATCTTCCCCGTGTGGCTGTCGTTGGCTGAAAATAAATGAATCCAAGATAAAAAATGATACCAGCAGGATTGAGTAAGCACACGCATGAGTGTATGATCCAAGTGAAAAAGCACCCAGGCATGTGTATATACGCCTGCATACAGTGCACCATGCATGTGGGTGTGCAGGTAGCAATATATGGACAGGGTGGCATGCATGTTCATGTGACACAGTGACAGTACAGAGTGTGTGTGTGTGTGTGTGTGTGTGTGTGTGTGTGTGTGTGTGTGTGTGGAGTGTGTGTGTGAGAGAGAGAGAGAGAGAGAGAGATGCATGAATAAAAGCTGACTACAGTTACCTTCCTGCAATCAGATAACAATAAGGGTTGCTTTTCGGCTCCAAGAATTCTACCAACAAGGTCACAGTCCTGGAGAAGGTGTTCAATGAGAACAGCACTCTTACTCTCTAGGCATAATCCTATGATGTTTTCCACAGTGCGATGCAAAAAATTGTTGAAAGGATACCTACAACCATCATGGAAGCAGAAGGCAATCTTCAATAATTTCATCCACATAATCCTAGCCTTGGGGGAATTGCAACTTACTCAAAAAACAAATTTAGGATATGCTTTATGGCTCCTCGTTGGACAAGTTCCCTTTCAGCAGCTTCACTGCCAATCGTCAATAAAACAGAAACAAACTCCACAATCTGAAATGACGAATGTAGAGCTTCAAGTTGCATAGAGATAATACATGTGACACTTCATTAAAGAAATTGCACTACAATTATGGTGACAGTAAAATATATTTATCCTGAGAAACATAAAGAAGAGCAGTGACGAATGAAACAGGAACCCATACTGAAAAATATGGTGACTGAAGGAAAACACACTGCACTTCTCCAGGATACAATCCTAAAGGATCTGAAGAATCTTTCTTCTCAGTTATGTAATTAATGCGTAAATATATAATACAAGTCGTAAAATACAAAATTTCAGTTGCACATTTCTTGTAGGCAGAGAGACATGCATGTACATAAATTGCTAAAATGAAACCAACTATACAAAATAAAACATTCAAGCTAATTTGCTATGAACATAATACCTTAAGACGATGTTCCCAAACGGGGGCTTGAGGTATCCATAAGTGGTAGGAAAGAAAACCGCAGCAGAAGATACATCCAATAGTTTCAGTAAATCGCCTGCATAATAGGATCCAAAATCAACTGTATCATGTGATTATTGCTTACAACAAAATCAAAAGAACATTTGAAACAAGATGACTTATCAGTAAAAATTGTAATTTTTTTTTTTTTGGGGGTTGGGTGTGGGTCAGTTTGGGGGGGGGGGGGGGGGGGGGGGGGATAGCCTCAGTTCCCTGAAATGCTGATATAATATACAGTAATAATATATGAAAGTTCAGTGAAAAAGTAACAGGACCCTAAAATATAATATTCATCCCCCAAAATAACAATAATAACAATCATTAACTAAAAAATAAAAAAATAAAAAATAGTATAAAATTAAAAATCACCATTAAAAATAAAAAAATAAAATAGCTTTTAAAACACAAGAGTTTAAAAGACTTAGAAACTAAAAAACTCCAATGAAACTAAAATAAAGGGTAAGAGCATAAAAATATAAAAGTTCACTAATGAATTAACACAATCATAGGAGTGGAATTACCCTAAAAAATAACATTAAAAAATTCATAAAATTTATATACAGATATATTCAGATTTGCATGGAAATGTACCACTAAATTTTTTGTCTCGTTGAAATTTAGACATCTATAACGACAAAGAGAAATTTGAAGAAATTCGGGCACATAAAAATATGCAAAAGATTTTCAATAATTTATTTAATCACTCAAAATACATAAAACCACAAAATCACTCTCATGAAAACCTCTCAAAGCTACCAAAAATTATCAAAGACTCACAAACCATAAACAATCAAAAATAATCTCCAATATTTATACTAATCACCAATACCAAAGACTCCTACTTCCAATCAAATAGACTCATAATCCTAAAGGAACTTGGATTTCCTATCCAACCTAGAATTCATATAAAAAGAAACAGACACAAAAAAAAGAAACATAAAATAAAGAATTCAATTTGAACTTGGACTCAAATTTTATTTGAGTCAAATCTAATAGTTTACACTTTGACTCAAAATCATTCGTCTTCCATACACAATCAAAGTCTCCAACTCGAACAACCCATGTTGGGACCCTCACGATAGCGCTAGCACTAGAAACTCCCCCTTGAGCATAAACTCCTCCAAATCTCATGGCATATTTAATGCATATGCTCTCACTCCTCAAGTCGATTTATTCATTATCATTGTTTCTCCTGGAAGCACATATAAATTTCTTCCTGTTCTCTTGCCTTCTACAAGAGTACTATTACCTTTCCAAACATTTAAAATTCCATCTTTTGTTGAATTATTGTAGCCTTTAGATTTCAAAGCACCTAAAAATATAAGATTTCTTCTCAAATATGATGAACATTTGACAATGTCCCCACAACTCCAAACATCTTGATTTTAATTGTTCCAACACCAACAACCTTACAAGAATTATCATTTGCCACAAATACCATATCTTCTTTAATTTGTTTCATATCGAAAATAGATTCCACTTAGGACACGTGATACAAAGCTCTCAATCCAAAATCCATCAACTTGACAAGCAACTAGTACTTTCACTTATGGTTGTTAACACCTCATCAATGTCTTCCAACTCACATCCTTGATTCCTGAACAGGTTTTTTCTTTAGCTTCTCTAATTCCTAATTCCTGTAACGTCTCTTGTCACATCTTACAAAATCTCATTGAATGACCTTTTTCCTTCCAAAGTGACATTTATAGCTTGAAAAATCCATTTGACAAAATATTGCCTTCTTTCTCTTTCTTTTCCTCATGCTACTAAAGTTTTGTCATGTAATTTATTCAGACCAGATAAACCTTCACCATTATTTTTCTCTCTCATCTCATTTAATAAGAGTGTAGAAGTGACATCTTCTGAATTTATAGAATGTTGTGACAAGATGCTTGAAAGAGGGCGGTAAAGAAGGCAACAAAATTAATGTTTTACTCTTCTTCGATTTTTAAACCGAACACTTGATAATTGACAAATTATAGAATTGAGATGATCATGGATTGACGTACCTTCTTTGATCAACGACTTATCTAACTGCCACTTCAAGAATAGCTGATTTGTTAAAGATTTTGACATGGATTTTCGCTCAATGGATTTTCATGGATATCTAACTGCCAATTCTTTCATGGATTTTCACTCTGGTATCAATTGTTACAAAAAAGAGAAATGTAGAATAAAAACACAAAAAATACGCAAAAGAGTTCAATAATTTATTTAATCACTCACAAAACCAAATTTAACATAAACTCACAAATTACTCACATGAAGACCACTCAAAACCAACAAAAAATATATCACAGACTCATAAAATCATAAATAACTGAAAATAATCACCAATATTTATACTAATCATCAATTCCAAAGACTCCTGCTTGTAATCAAATAGAGACTCATAATCCTAAAGGAACTTGGATTTCCTATCCAACCTAGAATCATATAAAAAGGAACACATAAAAAAAAAACAGAAAAATAAAGAATTCAATTTGGAACTTAAATTTTTATTTCAAGTTAAATCCAACAATCACTAAAATTTACTAGTCATTTAGGTAAACTAAATTATTAATTAAAATATCACATTATTTTGAAAATAAATGGATTATCACTATCACATTGTATACAATTTCATCATCGCTTGCGCCGAATTACAATTATGAAAAGTTACATCAAAATGTTCCTAATTTTCAAATTAATATAAATTTCAATTACTTTTGAAAATTTTCAGGTTCCTATGTAGGAATTCTGATACTCAAATTCAAAATAAGCAAAAATGCATAAGCTTTCCAAAATCTATACACATTAGAGTTCTAATACCAAATCTGACCTTCGATTTTTTTTAATGAACTAATCGCAGAATGACAAGTGTACATAAGGAGACATGGCAGACGACGAAACCGCCAAAAACATATTTAGCATCTCTAGTTCCACATAGGGGTGAGAATGGGCTAGACTACGGTCCAATTAGGCTGGCCTAAATGATCTGGGCTGAAGCCCCGCCCACATGACCCATATGCCCATTTGGGCAATGCTCATTTGACCCAAAACATTTTCGGGTTAAATATGAGCGCTACCCACAGCCTGCCCATGACCCGCCAAGTAGCTCGATCCCCCCCACCCTTAACCCAATAGATTTAGGGTAAATCTTTCTCTCTTTTCCCCAAATCGCAATAACTGCTTGTCTTCTCCAAATCTCTCTCCTCAAGGCCCTTGCTGCCCTCGACCACGGGCAACGTCGTAGGATCTCATTGCAGCCTCAAATCCTCCTCTCTTTTCTCTCTCTCCAACCTCGAGGCCCTCGTCGCCCTCGTCATGATGCAGGATCTTGTCGCCGCCTTAAATCCTCCCCCTCGTCAATGCTTCAATTCCCAATCCCTTCTTCTTCTATTTCTCGATCTCAACTGACCCATCTTGGTTTCCTCACAAATCTCTAGCCTCTCTCGTCTTCATTGTGAGATCTTAGGGCTGACTCATCTGCTATTGTTGTTGCTGATGCTGGTGGTGGTGCTCATGGGGAGTCCTACGACAATGTGAAGGATTTTTGTTGGTGGGTTTTTGATTTATGGTTGATTTTTTGTTAAATTTGGAATGGGTTTCTAATTTGGGCAGTGATGAGGATGAGATGGGAGTCTCGACGGAGAGGTCCTCCCAAGTGTTCGATCTAATGCGGAGTGGATATCGGGCGTTTCGAGCCAGCAAATTCGAGGAGGTGAGGTGAAGGATGAGGATAAAATTGGATCTTTTATTGAATTTTTGGGCTCGTTTAGAACCCAAGTTAGTTATGTGAAGTATATCATGGGCGACTGAAGCAAGAAAATCACCCAAGTGAAAAGGAGTTATTTTTGTTGGTTTTTTATCGTGTTGATTGTTTTTTGCTAAATAATATAGGGAGACTTGGGGAGGAGAGGAGGAAGATACAAAACATAGAAAACCCATGTTAGATTTGCGTTACACGGCTAGTGTGCATGGTCTCAATTTGACTTACTTCGTATTATAGATTTATTTCATTCTTCTATGTTTACACGGTTACATATCCAATTCTTTGTTGAGGATTTTTTTCTATAATAGTTAATGGGCTGGCCCAAAAGCCCAAGGGGGCCCAAAAAGAAATGGGCATTCTTTGGGCAGGCCATTAGATGCCCAAGTCAAATCTGGGTTAGCCTAAAAGCCGCCCAGTTTAATATGGGTCAGTAGAGCCAATTCTCATCCCTAGTTCCACAATAAAATCGTCAAGAAAAGCCTTTATCCTAGTATGTTGGATTGACGTGAATTATTTCTTCTATTCAGCTCTAGTAAATTCCATGCAGAATATGGAAACATAGTTTTAGTACACTTTTTATATTGTACTATGACATCATTCTAGTTAGGGATCCCCCAAATGCCCTCCCCATGTTAGGTGCTGAAGAAGTTGTACAGCCCATCTTAGTTGCCCAAACAGCATGGTATGATAATCTGGATACCATAATCTATTTCCATAAGTGTGTATTTTCACTTCAAGCAGACTAGTTGGTCGGTAAAACTAACATCTTCAATATTCTAAAATTACCAATCAGCATTACCTCCCGAACTCCCTCAAATGTTGCTTCTAGGACATGTAAAACTGCAACTAAAGCACATTTTAATCATGATACAGCACTGAAAGAACAGAAATGAAAGAAGCAAACAAGAAAGGGAAGCTATTTGAAGTACCGTCATTTGCTAGCCAGCCAATATGACTAAAGAATTAGTACTCCAGAGATAGCAGGAGAACGTGGTCATATGATTAGATGATACACCAACATCTAAGACATTGCACAAGTCGGGTCCATCCTGGCCTCGTAAGCCCTAACCAAGTACTTTATGCCTTAGAAACGCCCTACAAGCAACAATAAGATGCCATTCAATGCTAAGATCAAGATTGTGGCATTTCAGTCCAATTTGCCTGGTTTGGAATAGTCTTATCTCCCCGAGAGCTTTTGGATACAAGATGGATCGGGATATGCACCAGGTGATTAAGCTATGTTTGTGGTTTTACCATATGAGCACGCCAGCCTGACAAGTTAAAACACATAAAGAGTAGCACCATTCTGTGGAACAATGTTCAATGCAGAGCGGCAACTAGCTAAATTGCCAGGGTGGCTGTCACAACTGTTTCTTTACTGGTAATGATGGAGAAAAACCATGAGAAAATGAAGGGGAAGAAAAGAAATTAATTAACATGATAAATTGATAAATTACAGCCTCCATCCAAGTTTAAGGTCCACTACTACATGAGTCCCTTTTGCCTTTTTAAGCTCTGTATGAATTCTTACAGAAAAGATAGTGCATGGTTATAAAGCTATAACTTAAAAGGAAATGAAAAGTTTCTTCTATTTGCATTATTCAGATTACAGGTAATACCCATTAAACTAGCCAAAACAACACTTTCTTAACAGTAACGCTATAGAAATTGTATGTATATCAATAAAATCAACTTATATATATATATAAAACTAGCCAGCTGCATGGACTGGTCTGTGCTTGCACAACATAGAAGATGTTATGCATGGTTGTTTTCCACTTGACACAGACAAAAAGCGGATTAGCATGGGATATTTGCGTAGGGGTCTCTCCGAAGTATTTGTGCACAGCAGCTGTGAAACATTGTCAGAAATTAACTCTAGCAAACATTCTAAGACAACCAAAATATCCTTAAGTTGAACCCAACATCACAAACCACTCTAATTTTAACAAAAAAATTAAAAAACATTTTTCCCATTTTCACGTGTATTTAAATAGTAAACCAATTGCTAGAGAAACAAAATTTTCTTACAGTCCATTTTTCTCAATAGATAATCGGGCTTAAAGTTGTATAGTTGGAAGAAATTAGACAGCAGTATCAGAAAAGAGTTAAGAAGATGAAATTTTGCACCTCAAAACACCAATAATAAAAAAATAGAAATTATAAAATTTGACACATAAAGCAAAGTAACTATGGTCATCAAACTCCATCACCTGCATTTACTATTTGACACAAACATCTAATGTCATATGATAATAAGTTAAAACAATGCACGCTGATCTAGTGGCATATAAAATAGTTTTATGATATCATGGTCATGAAGCTGTATAAAGGAATTAATTGCACCAGATGAAACAACAACCTACATAGGCTCTCCAGCATTCCATGAACAGTCTCTGGATCGGCAGCAACCAAAGACCCTTGAGTTAGTTGGCTTCGGAATAAGTTGTAAGAAGCCGAAACTAGTCTCATAGGATCTAATAAAGAAATGCATACAGACAATGAGTGAACTAGAACAGACTTGGTCTGGAGCCTTCCAATGCATGATGAAATAATTTTCCCATGAAACTGCAAACATACAGGAAAAAGAAATAAAAGAAGAACTAAATTAGAAAAAATACAAGAAGTTCAAGATAAATAAATTAAAGGAAGCATTTACGAACAATGATAATTTTCAGAATTGACGAATAAGTCATTAACAAAAGATAACCTCGAGCTGCAAATTTTAGCACCAAGCCCAGGAGGAGCACATCGAATTACAGCACAAAGAACTTCAGATGCATTTGCATGAACTTGAGGAGAATCCTGTTTGAAGATTAATTAATGGCCAAAAAAATGATTAGTTGCTTCCCGTGAAAAAAGATAAAATAGCATAAAACTGAATTCTACTCTACATGTGTAGCATAGTTTATCATGTTGTTAGCCGGCTGATGTTGATTAGAAAGACAATCTTAGCGAGTTCAACAGGGAACAGTGGAAATCTATTTCAATTGTCATTTTCTCACAAATGAAAAACATTAAATTTCCTGGAGATGAGACTTCAACAAACAAGCTAGAAGACACTCCCTAAGAGGCATGTGCATGCTGGTAAGAGAATATATGTACATGGTCATCCTCTTTTGAACATTTTGCCCATCAAAATGGGTTGGCTGTCAAGCATAACTCAAAGTTGGGAAACAACAGTAAAAGAATTGATCAGTTTTTACAACAAGCTGTCCATCAAACTCAACGGTCTATGAGTTGGTGTCAACCAAGACAAAGCAAATATGAGTAAAGAGGGCCTAACTAAATGCTTGATATGGCCAGCTGGCGCGTACATAGACCTACTTTTTCTGGTCATGTAGTCTATGCTCATTCAACCAACAAGCAAGCTCCGTTTCCCAAAACTAGAACAGAGTAAGACTCGTCAAGAGGTAAGTTATAAAGATTTAATATAGGGATTTGCAATCATCCAGAGGCCCAAATAAGCTAGGAGACTGAACGAATTACATTACAGTAAGAGAATGCATCTCTTCGTGTGCGCATGCGTATGCATTTTGTATGCACAAACAAACAAAAGACGATAAAAATAAAAAATCACAATATCCAAATCCTGAAATATGCATATTAAGAAGTTTGAAGAAAATCTCCTAAAATGGCAAGTACTTCTTTTGAACATTATTTTCCTAGATGACAGGCAAGTTCAACCATCTCCTCAAAACTCAACACCCTTAAACCCAGGAGGAACACTCATACTAACTATTACAGATCATTATCTGCAACCTTATTTGTTTACAAAGTAAGAAGCTATATTTCCTTTTTTAAGTTTCTTTCGTGAAAGTTCCCTTTTTTAGTTAAAAGGAGAAGCACGGCTAATTTTCCAACAGTTCAGAAGAATCACTTAATGGCACTTACAGCTTATTTAGTGCATGTGAAAATTTGATCTGCTAAGAGCAATTGGAGATAGAAAGAAGAAGATAACATTTAGCTGACACTTTCATAAGACAAAAACTAGCCTTATGCTAGCAAATGCATTCAGCTGATCCTAGAATTTGCTGTAATTAGTTGGGCCACAGCCTCCATTGCTTATATTAGAATAATAACTCGTGAGGTGATTTAAAAGAATGTATTATGATATCCTACAAACTTATAGGTGTTTATTCAAAATCAAGGTTATTTTGCCATTGAGGCCTGGCTCAGAAGTAAAAGGGTTGGATCGGTAAAAAGGAGGTTCCAGGTTCAAGACCGGGCTACGGCCTTTGTTAAAAAAAAAATGAAGGTCATTTTTTTGGTCTTATAAAAGACAACTGACCTGAAGCTTATCTCACAAGGATTCTTGGGGTTAAACAGGTCCAAGGGGAAGTGTTTATATTCCTTTTTTTTTATTTATTGCATATAACTAATATACTCGTGCAAAAAAAAAATATCTTTATTTTTATTTTTCAGCATTTCTATTGTTATGAGTTTTTATTTTTGAAAAGAAAATCACACCAACTTCACTTTTCTCTTATATGTTCAGTTTTCTTTCATTTTGCAGATTACATGTTTTGACATTTACATTCATCTTATTCTCGTTGTAGTCTTCATTCTTAATCCTCATATAGCTTGTAAACTTTTCGTATTGACCGACAGAACAACTAAATTTTAATTTTTAAATTTGCCTTCTTAGATCTCACATTGATGAGATATTTATTATATTTTTATTTAGTGGGGCTTTAATATATTGTTTATATTGCATATAAAATTTAATCATAAAAATATCTCCTTTTTTTCATTTTTTCCCCCATTTTTGTTTACTTTTGTTAAAGATTAAATTTTAAAATTTATTCTAGGAAAATAGTCTTGGTTATTTTGTGCTGCTTAAGCCCCGCTAAGCCCTAAGAGACTATAAGTCATGCCCTCACACTTCACTCTCTTTGGCTTTTTGCAACACTGAATACACAAGTATATGCTTGGTTTTGCTCAAGACCAAAAACAATTAATGAAGATGCAAGCAGAGAGGAGCTTTCGTTTCACAATGACCTGCACTAATCACTAATCAAGTGCATTAAATTGTCATTTTAATTTTTAATTGGATAAGAAAAAACTATGCAAAGTAGTTTAATTCATTAGTGAAAAAAATAATTTACAAAATTAGGCACTTTCAACATAATTGTGAATTTTGTTTCGAGGAATTAATACATAAGATTACTCACTCTCGAACAAATATATCAAGTTAATAACATTCAAATAAGGACAAACATACATCTTAAAAATTAATAGGAGAATGGTTTTAAGGAACAAATATCTTTTGCGCATGGATGCCAAATTATCAGCAAGATGCCTCCCTTAGGAGTGTTGCATTACACAAAAGGCTCACGAACAAGTTCTAAATTTCCTGGTGGAAGACAATAATTTTGTATAAAATGATCATTTCATAGAAAAACTGATTAAAACAAAAAATTAAAATAAAACAGAGAAGTGAATGAATCTACACACCAAAAAAAAACCCCTGATCTTTGCTTCTTGACTTGTTGTGAAATTTGATACTTCAAAGACCTTCACAATTTGCAGAACTTAAAAAATGTCTGGTAAGATACATTACAATGTTTGACATATTGTAATGTTGGCCCAAAGGCCTTCCACTTTAGTTTTGATGATGATAATCATGTAGTTATGTGTACTAATAATCTTGTGATTTTAGTTTCAGATCTTTAATCAAGTTATTAGTAGGTGATTAGCTTCAACAAGATGATTGGAAGCACCACATGTTGATTCAAGAGCCCAAGCGTCAAAATCATATATAGCACTTGCTCGGTGGATCAAAGAGTTTGGATCGAGTCGGCTTGAGTATGCGCTCTACAAGAAGACATCGGTACCATAGTTTAGTTTTGGGTTTAGATCCTAATTGTAAAGATTAGAATATATGATAAGCTCAAGTTCACAACACACACGTTTCATGTTTTGAATATTGGTTTTCGGTTTTAGGTTTAACCGATCTTGGTTTTCATGAATAGATAGATCAAAACAAGTTTACATGGTTTAATGTATATATGATTTGTTCTATATACATGCATGCTTTAATTCCTAGACAAACTTAGTTTTGACTCCTTTATTCATGTGTTATATGTTTTGGTATTTTGACAAAACATATTTGGAATTATTGACAAAAACTATGATATATATTTGTTTCATGTATATTGGATTTCTATCCAATGCATCATGTTTCAAAAATGTTAAATATCATGTTTTGTATTGGATGAGTTTTAGACAAAATGTATTTTCTATCAAGAATCCAAGTTTTAGAAAAACAAGGTTTGGTTTTTGGTAAAATGAAAAGACATAAAAATAGTTAATTGTTGATATTTGAGTCAAAACTTTTATCACATGTTTATATATCAATGCATTTGACAAAACTATTTTGGGGATTTTTTAGTAGTTTATAAGAATTATTGGATATTTATTTCCAGATTTCTGACCTATTTTGGTGTCTGCCAGGCTGATCGGTCGACAGGTACGGTCGACCGCATCTGTAGACGGTCGAACCGTATGGGCGACCAACGTGCACAGAAACGTGCACGCTGGCTACACTTTAGCCGGTCGACCGTGCCGGTCGACCGACTAAGAGCAGGTTGCTCTCTGTTTGTTTGGGTCGACCGGGCGGTCGACCGCTAGCGCCAACGGGTCAAAAATTGACCGTTGGCGCGGCGACCGGGCGGTCGACCGTCAGGGTAATTTGGCAAAATTTACAGCCAACGGCTATTTTCTGGATTAGCCTATAAATACCCCATTTGCAAGAGTTTTTCTCTAAGAATTTTTGTGCGAATTTTTACATACTCTCTGGTGTTTTTACAGCATTAAAAAGAAGTTTTTGAGCTTAATTTGAACAATCTTTTTGGTGTTTTCTTTAGGGTTGAAAAATCAAAGAAAAGGGTTTGGGAAAAGCTTTTGAATTGAACTTCTCTATCTTGGTTTCATTTATTTCCCAAAGATTTTCTTTGAGTTGCTGGTTTCAAATCCCTTGGTTTTCTCCACACTTGAGCAAAAATCTACTATCTAAATCTATAGGAAATTTGTGGGAGAAGATATTGTTTGTGTTGTTGTTTTAAACCACCAAGTTGTAACCCAATCTTTTTCTAGCTTTGTGCTTTGGGGTATCCCTCAAGTTGTGAGGTGATCCTTGTATTGGTTTGTGGTTGTGGTGGAGGTTGAGATTGTATTGGTTTTGAGTTTGCCTCAAGGAGGAGGTTGTGATTGTTGGCTTGGAGTGTGCCTCAAGGAGGAGGTTGTGATTGTAAAGAGAGGAGTGGGTACTCCTTGTGAGAGTTCTTGGTGAACTAGCTAGTGGATTAGAAATCCTTCGTGTGTCGAAGGCGGGGATGTAGAGCTGGGTGCTCGAACCTCGAAACATATCTCTGTGTTTGCGATGATCCATTGACTCTCTCATCTCTCTCTTTACTTTGTGTATTGTGCAAATTGCTATATCTTATACTTGCTTGTGTGTGCATCATTGTTGTTATTGCAATTAGTTTTAAAATTCCACATTAAGTTCACTAGATTAGCATCGTCACCTATTCACCCTCCCCCCTTCTAGGTGACTTTTCAGTAAGTATCGACAGCACATCGTTTTATTATCTATGGTGTCATTGATGCATATATATCAATTCAAACCTGCATTTAAAAATAGTATTGCGCACTATGACCAAAACCAACCCATTTCTAAACTAAAAGGAAAAGGCTATTCATGATGAAAAAAATCCACCATCAACACTTACAGATGAGCTAAACTTGTCTACAATCATCTCGAGTACATCTGTATCCTTTAACCACTTCATTTCATCAACATAATTCGTGTACATATTTCATCAGCCCCGATCAACCGAATCAGTACCTGTTAGAAGCCAGTATCGGGACATATTAGTTCTTGTTTACATTTTATGTAAGAGAAAATTAATTATATGAAAATAGGAGCAACTATGAAAAATACTTACTAGAATTGTAGTGTTGTGGACTAGCAGGAACATACAAAATCACAATGATTAACAAAACTAAAGGATGTGACTAATTGCACACTGTAATCCACTATAAAAATGAAACATTTGTGCAGCACTTCCAATAGGCTAATGCATAAATCACAAGAAGAAATTTGCTCCAAGAGCATGCAAACACAGGAGGGACAACATACTGAAAAGATAGTATATTGTGGATAGATGCAACTTCCATGTGTGTACATGAAATACATGCATAAAAGCTCCAGGAAGACTGACCTCCATTATAGATGTGATCCCAATCAAATCAACTAGCTGTCGAACAATTTCTTGATGATTCTACATGAACATAAGAAGCATAATAAATTAAGAAAGCAATTCATCTAACTTAAAAAAATTGGCAGGCATAAAGAACTCCCCCAAGTTTAGACAAACTGTAAAGTAACTTGACAGTTACACAAAATTTGATGTCATAATTCCATAAAAATAGATGTTGCAAAGTACACAAAATTTGACGCCATAGTTTAGAATATTTTAATAGGCCATGTTCCAAATTTGATCACTGCACAACATAACAATAAGCATTCTTCCTATTTAAATTATGTAATTAAAAAAACAATCAGCAACCCCCACTCATAGTACCTCCTTTAAAAAATTATCAGTCTCTCACAACTGTTGCTTGCATGCAAACCATTATTATTCCTCAACCCGGCATGGTTCGTAGAAGAATCTCCCTGTGCCTATATAAAATAATCACAGCAGGTTGCTTTCAACAGTGTTACATGGAACTCAGTCTTCAGCATACTAGAATTTGTGCATCTTGTCTATGGTTAACGAATGTTTAAAGATTTCTCAATGTCACACTCACAACGCATGCTTGATCTTGTTCATAAAATAAGAATGAAAAGCTACACATGGAAGTACTCAGCACATTTTCATTATCTTTTTCTATATGATTATAGCAAAAAGAACTATGTGTCATCTCTGAAAGTCTGGCACCATCTTAAAGGTCCTTCTTTTAACAATCATTCTCCTTGTCAATTATAAGCTTTGGTATGTTACCCCCACCCACTATAAGGAATTGTTTAGTTCTTTTCCTTTCCTGTGCACATTGGAGAACATTGGAGACTGTTAAAGTCTTGATTAGTTAGTTTTCAATTAGGAGCCTTTATTTTAATAGGGGTTTTCATATCTTTAGAAGTCCTACTCAGATTATGAGTTGTATTTGTAATTATCTATAAATAATAGTATTGTGGGAGAAATCATAAACTCTCTCGGGTTTTTTTCTCTCAAATTCTGATATGATATGAGAGCAAAAACCTAACCCAAACCACCACCATCAACACCATTTTCTTTTTCCTTTTCTTTTTATATTTTTTTCCTTCTTTCAAATCTTACATGATCTAAATCTAAGATCTGCCAAAAAAAATATCGTTCACGTGAATAGTACCGTGACAGCACTGTTCACGTGAACAGTTTGGGAAAAAATCTAGCCCTAGCCCTTCTCCTATCTTCGTTGTCACCTGAACACCAACCCATTCCCTTTTTTCCCTTCGCCACCACCTGAAGACCTCTCCTGCCTGCCTATGTGACCTTGACGAGGCCCTGCTCATGATCGTGACCTCGTCCTCTGTGTCTGTTGATGACCTCTTGATGCTCCTATAAATGCTGTCGAAACCATCTATCTTCCTTACTGCTATCTACTGCCTTGCCTGAACGTCCTTGTTGACATTGTCTGTGCCTACTGTTGCCTATCTACCTACTTGTTCGTGTTTACCTAACTACTAGTTGTTATGTCTTCAGAAGACATCAAGCACACCTTCGATTTCATGACTTCAAAACAATTATTTACTACTACTATAAAACTCAATGGTACTCACTACTTTCTTTGGGTCCAATTTTTTCATCTCTTTGTCAGTTCACAGAAGAAGTTGAATCATCTTACACTAATAAAGGGTACTGCTACCTATGATAATTGGGTGGCTAGTGATTGTAACATGATGACATGGTTGACAGTATGAATGACAAGGTCAGTGTGAGTGTCATATTTTTTGAAAGCTACAAGAAAATGTATTCCAACGAGCAGAATATTTCTCTACTGCTATCTTGAAGGAGATGTATTCCAACAAGCAGAATATTTCTCGTGTTGTTGATATGTATGAAAAATTATTCTCACTGTGATAGGATGGTCTGACTCATTACTACTGTGAGTTAAAGAGAACTCTCGATGAGTTGAATTTCTTTCAACCCTTCGTACCGAATTTGAATGTGCTTCAACGGCATCGTGATGAGCTAGTAATGACTAAGTTTCTTTCTGTATTTGATAGTTTCTTAGACAACCAAGTTCAAGAAGAGATTCTTAGTGGTGATACAATTACTTCTCTCTCTATCACTCTATCTCGAGTTCACCATGTTTCTATGGAGGTGATTCTTCCTAGTGTATCTTCTGGTGTTGAGAGTTCTGCTACGACAGCTGGAGGTTATGGCAGAGGCGGAGGACGTAGTCTGGTTGCAGTCACAATTCAGAGGAGGATGAGGATGCGGACATAAGAGTCTGCGTCATTTATTCACTGCGGTAGAAACAATCATGCATCAGATAAGTGCTGAGACAAGTTCAATAAACTTGAGTGGGCTCATATTACAAATTCTACATCTACTACAACTGCTATCTCCTCTACTGGTGCTCCTACTACTCTCAGACTATGAGCGTTTTTTCAGCTACAAACTGCTTAAGCATCTCAATCAGCTAATACTATCATTTATAGGTCTACTTCATGTACGGGTGCATTTATTACTTCCTCTTGTAATTCTTGGTTATTAGATTCAGAAGCTTTAACTCATATAACAGATATCAAAGAAAATTTTCACTCTTCTTTCCTAGCTAATATTCCTCCTGATAATATTGTTGATGATACTATTCCACTGTTCGTGAAAAATGAGTTGTTCATGCTACCTCTTTGTCATTAAATGATATCTTATTTGTTCCTAAATTTCCTGTTAGACTATCTATCAACAAAATTACTACACAAAATCATTGTTGTGTAATTTTTTACTCTTTCTATTGTGTGTTTCAGGATTTATAGACTAGGATGAGGATTGGTTCGAGTCGTAAATATGACGGCCTCTATTACTTGGATGATGGTATACTCCACGCTGGTTTAGATATTATTTCTCCTACTGATACTCCACTATAATGGCACCATAGGTTGGGTATCCTTCCTTACAAAAGTTACATCAAGTACTACTTATCGAGTCCTCTTTTACTATTTTTGAATGTGCCTTGTCATTTAGAAAAGCATCATTATGCATCCTACCCTAGTCATGCCAATAATAGTTCTTTTAATCTGGTCTACTTTGATATTTGGGGATTGTGTCGTATTACTTCTATATCCACTTTTAAGTATTTTCTAATTTTTGTGGATGATTATTCTAAGATGTCTTAGATACATTTGCTAAGAAAAAACTCAAGTTTCTAATGTAATTAAAAATTTTATCAATAAAATAAAAACCTAGTTTTCTATTATTATTTGTATTTTGCGTAGTGATGATGCTCTTGAGTATGCTAAAAAAAAGTTTCTCGTTTTGTGCATCTCACGGTATTTTACATCAGACTACTTGTTCGCACACTTTACAGCAGAATGGGGTAGCTGAAAGAAAATAAGACACTTTTTAGTGTAGCTCGCACCTTGTTGATTCACATGCATGTATTTAAAAAATTTTGGACTGAAGTTATTCTCTGTGCTTGTCATTTAATAAATAAATTATCTTCCTCTGTACTTCAAAATAAAATTCCTTTTTCTTGCATGTATCCTGACAAACCTACCTTTTCTATTGTTCATCGTGTGTTTGATTCTACTTATTTGTTCAAAATCTTCAACTAGGACTGGATAAGTTAAAACCTATAGCTATAAAATGTGTTTTTGTTAATTATTCATGAACTAAGAAAGGCTATAGATGTTTTTATCATATCGACCTAAGTTTTATACTTCTGTTGGTGTGACTTTCTTTGAGTTAGTTTCGTATTTTACTCCTGCTGCTACTTCTCTTATAATTCAGCATATGCCTAGTTCTGGGGATTTGGAGTAAGTGATAGTACCTAAACCATTGCAGGTGTTTACCTGTCCCAAGAATCTGGTCTCTACTTCACCCCTTATTAACTTAGAATCTACAACTGCTGATCATGATTCCCCTCATTCTGTTTTGCCTACTTCTCCTCTACTTCCTACTGTTGAGATGGATACTCCTACCTCTTCACACTTGGATCTTCCTATTGCAGATCGAAAGAGTAAACAATCTTGTACTTAGCATCCTATTTTCATTTTTGTTTTCTATGATTGTCTTACTCCACTATCTCATCAATTTGTCTTGTATGTGTCTTTTTTCTATACCGAAGTCTTATTAGGAAGCATTGTGATGTACCTGGACTGAAAGCAGGCCATGAATGACAAGATGGATGCTCTCATCTCACATCAGATTTGGAATCTTGTGCCCACTTCATTTGGACTGTCTGTAGTCAGTTGTCGCTGGGTGTTTACTATCAAGTATCATCCATACGGCACAGTGGAGAGATGTAAGGCTTGCCTAGTTGCTCGAGGTTCTACTTAGACTTATGGAGTGCATTATCTGGAGACCTCTCTTGTGACTCGTCTCAACTTTATTCATGTATTGTTTTCTCTCGTGGTCACCATCAGTTGCCGATGTTTTCAGCTGGATGTGAAGAATTCCTGTATGGTGACCTTGCGAAGGAGATCTATATAAAACTACCTCATGGGTATGTTGCTAAGGAGGAGAATATGGTGTGCAAGCTCAAGAAGTCGATATATGATCTTAAGAGTTCATTTTAAGAGCTCTCAAGCTTAGTTCGATAAGTTTAGTTATATCATCACTAAAGTGGAGTTTCAGAAGTAGAAGTGTTATCCTGGTCATTCAATCTTCATTCGCAAGACTTCTCTGTAGTGTGATTCTTATTGTTTATATTGATGATATTCTACCGACTCAGAGTGATGTTGATAGTATTGGGAAAGCTAAAGAGTACCTTAAAACTCAGTTTGTGATCAAAGACTTGGACAGACCAAGATACTTTCTTACGATTGAAACTGCTCACAATAAACATGAGTAGTTCTTTCTCAGCGGAAGTATACTTTGAATTTACTACATGAGACTGGACTACCTGACTGCAAACCAGTGCGCACTCTTATGGATACTGATGTTGATTTGTGAGATGAGATTAGACCTCTATTTGAGGATGTTTCTCAGTTCAAAAAGACTTGTAAGTAAATTTATATATTTCACAGTTATAAGATCAGATATTGCCTACGTTGTTGGATTGGTGAGTCAGTTTATGCATAAGTCTAGAAAAATTCATTAGAAGGCCGCCTTGAGAATTCTGACACACATCAAAGAATTTCTAGTTAAAGGTCTACTGTATAAAAAGCATACACATCTTGAGTTGAAGTTTTTTCAGATTCTAATTATGCAAGAGAGAAAAAAGTTAAAAAATCTACTTCTGGCTACCGCACTCATATTGGAGGCAATCTAGTTACTTGGTGGAATAAAAATCAGAGTGTTGTCTCATTCTAATGCTGAGACAGAGTATAGAGCTATGGCTCATATAGCTTGTGAGATGATGTGGCTAAAATCCCTCTTATGGGAACTTGAATTTTGAGTTTAGTATGAATGGTCGATGTCTATGTACTCTGATAACGAGGCTGCTATTTATATAGCCAGCAATCATGTCTATCATGAAGGCCCAAGCATATAGAGGTGTACTGTCATTTTGTTTGTGATGCGGTCTCTCGAAAGTTTGATTTCTACTTTATTCACTGTCTTCTGAGGAGCTCGTAAATATGTTTACCAAACCAGATATGTAACAAACTAGACATGATAGATATTTATGCTCCAACTTGAGAGAGAGTGTTAAACTCTTGATTAGTTAATTTCCTATCGGAAATCTTTATTTTAGTCTTTTTCTATTAGGATTTTTAATATTTTTAGGTATCCTACTCATATTATAAGTTATATTTGTTATTGTTTATAAATAATAGTATTGAGGGAGGAATCATAGATTCTCGTATCTTTTCCTTTCAAAATTTGATAGAGACAACCAGCAAGTGTTCCTTACCAAGCTATAGGAATGAAAATTTGTACATGAGTATACCACTAAATCAAGTTTCTCAACAACGACATAACTACCCTTGCAACTTTACAAGGAAAATGAATCAACTATATCTTGACTCTTCTAGTTTATCTATACCATGGTCACCTTATGTTCACACTTCATGAAACTCTATACATCTTAATTCTCCGATTAATTGATATAAACACGCAAGCCTCCCGTGACTTCTAAAATTCATTGCAACATCTCCAATTCTCTTAAAATTGCGAGGTATGTGGTTCCTACTCATCCATTCCTACTTATCATGTATCATTTCCTAAATGGTGAATTGGGACGTTGTCAAAACTCAAGTTTATATGTCCCTTTAATATAGCATCATAGTAGTACATAGTGCAGAACTTTGAGCACCTAATCAATAAAGGCTACTGCTTCATCAGTGCTCTTGCACTTGTTAAAGATAAAAGAAAAGTGGAGATCAATAAGTTGTGCATGATGGGCATTGAATAACAACTCCATGGATTATATTCAAAATAAATAATACATTATGGGTATTGATTGTTGTTGGATTCTTCAATAGGATTCTCTCAGTTCTTCTAAACGAGCAAACCTTATATATATAGTATTATTAAATTTTTGAGTAATGCAAACCTTATTATATTGAAAAGATGAGTTTAAGAATCCATAGTTATTTCAATACGCACCTAAAAATTCTTGAAAGAACTAGAATTTAATATCGCTCCATTGTTGCACATCATCCACCCTCATTCAGTCCAACTGAAGAGGAGCATTGCAGCAGTGAAGCAACGTACCAAAAATAAAGCTTGGCTCAGCTTTGTCACATGCAGAGGTCACAAGGAAATATTGTAATTCGTAAGTCCAACATCAAGTGAGTAGTGTACAAATGTACTACAGTTTCTAACAGATCTCTTGACCTTTGCTGCTCAAATTTCTGTTGACTTATTACTTGGTTTTCCTGATAATAAAATTTATTGGATAACATGTTCTCACTTAAGTGTATATGTTTGAGTGGATATGTGTCACATGGGCTCAGCATGCTATGTCAAGTTTCAGTGGTGCACAACGACGCAAGAACATGATGATTTGGTGACAGAGACTTGGCCAAAGAATGTTCCAAGTATTGAAGAATTCAAGTTCATGGAGCTTCAAGTCAAAAGTTAATCAAGATCATCAAGATATTTGTATTGAGTGAGCTATATAGGTAAATGTGTAAACTCCTTAATTTAGTTGATTAAAGCATTTGAAAGCCTTTAAGACTCGCATTTGCATACATGTCTATTAATTTTACAACATTTTACGACTAGTTGTCAACCTAACGTCAAGCCTTTTATAACTAGTGCCAACTTCGTACCCAAGGAAACTATGGGCAAAAGGGGGCTTGTCATAATCCTAGGAAACCAGCTGGCATTCTCCATTCTCCTAGGACTTGGGAAACGTCTAAAAGAAGGGGACAAAGATGATAAGTTATGTCCTCTTAATTACAATGATATTTATAGGATTTAGTTACTCATTTATTTCCATAACCAAACAGTACTATGTATATGAACTTAAGATATTGGTAACAATAAAGGGGCTGTTTGGTTGGGTGCAAGTGGGCTGGATTGCAAAGCCCACTTGCAGGAAAAAATTTGCAAGTGTTTGGTTGATCTAGCAGGTGAAAGAAATTTTGCAGGGCCATTTGCAATAAACTGACCCACACTACAGCCCAACTGCAAGTGGGGATTGTAGTTGAAGTTGGGGTGAAAAATTATTTTGCTACAGATGGGGAAAAATCTCTCTTCAATAATTCTCTCTCCCCCCTCCCTCTCTTGCAGAGCTCTCTACCTCTCTCTCTCTCTCTCTCTCTCTCTCTCTCTCTCTCTCTCTCTCTCTCTCTCTCTCTCTCTCTAGCTACGTCCTCACCTCCTTTGCCATCATCGCGATCTTCTCCCTCCGGCGGCCAGTGAGGTTTATCCTCATGCTCCCCCCTCCTTGGTTGGTTCTATGTCGAATGTGTAATTAATTATGTGAGCCGAGTTGTTATTATTAGTTTTTAAAATTCCTAAGTAAAATTTGTTTATTTGTTGTGTGTTCGTCTACATGAATGTGTTATGTGTGAGGGTTTTTAAAATTCCTAAGTAAAATTGTTTATTTGTTGTGTTATAGTCTACATGAATGTGTTATGTGTGAGGGCATATCAATGTGTTTGTTATGTGTTTTACATAATTTTGTAGATTTTGGTTATGTGTTATGTTACACGTATATGAATTTTTTGGTGTTTGTGTGAGCAAGATTCATGTATGGTTGTGTCAACTCCGTTTGTGGGTGTGTGAAACAGAATCTTTGAACATTTTTTTCATCTTCTATAAAAACAATAGCCCCGATTTCGTGAGGACCAAAAAAAATGTCGGTGATGTACACATCGCTGATATTCGCTCGACATTAACGAGAGAAAATCCGTTGATGATGCTTATGCAAAGCGTACAGGAAATAAGAGGAAAACTGATAATATATGTTTAACGTTAATAAATCTTACGAAGTTTTATTGTTAGCATCAATTAAATTTAATTACTATATCAATGTTTCTCTATTTACAGATTAATTAATTATTGCTTATGTTTTAAATTTAATTACTTGAAATATTTATTTAATATTTTTTATTATTAGTTTAATATTTTTAATTATTAGATTAATTTTTTTTATTTACATATTAGTTAAGTAAGAGTTCTGTTTTGAATTTAATTAAATTTTTTATTTACGCCATGTTAAACAAATCTTACAAGCAAACAACTAAACAACGAAAATTGACTTTTCATTTTACTTTACAGTTGCACCAACACTATAATTGACAATATATTTTCTCAATTACACTTTCATATTGCCAACCAAACGCTTGAAAACTTACTTGCGGATTTTTTTTTACAACGTACAACTTGCACTTACAACTTGCAAAATAGTCTCACTTACAGCTTGCACTTGAGGACAATCAAACATGCCCAAATGAGTAAGTCAAATTTAACATAAGGATCTGCAAGATAACAACCTGAACATAATTCATAAGAGTAGCTGTCCTCCGCAATGTTAATAATACAACCACCTACGACGCAGCAATTAAAGAGGTACATTGTTATTATTCAATAATTTGTCAAAAGAATACCCTCAATACTCAATACTTCACTTGATTCTTCACATATTGAGAACACATCACACATCAAGCAAGAAGGAAAATACCTTGCTAAAGTAACCAGCCAACAATGTGTCATGTGGATGATCCGGATTCAAGAAGGAGAATAGCATGTTCATCAACTGTTCAAAGTTCAAGATAACACACGTAATTGCAACAAGCATGATTAAGTGAAAGCTATTCAGGCAATCCAGAAACGTGTCGGGAATTAATATGCTAAAATCAAATTACAGGCCAAAGAGAACAGACACTACAGGCCTTACTCACCTCCTCATCCTCGACTAAGGTGTTTAGTATGACATCAACCTCACAAATAAATAGCTCACATGCAATAAAAGGATATCTGTAAAACGTATGAGAAAGACAGAAGAAATATATAAGTTGAGAAAGGGTTCATGCCAATAAACTGAAATGAAAACACATAAAATTTACTTGAAAATCTGCTTTTCTTCAGCATCCTCAGAAGCTTCTTCCACAATATAATGAACTAATTTCTCCACTTGAGCTCTATTTTGCAGGCTGCATATGTAAGAACAACACAATATTAAGTATATAATTATAGGAATTTCCTGCATAAAGGTGCACTCCTAACAGCAGGGGCAGACCTACAGTAGTCCAAGTGTAGGCAGATGTCTACATTGCACTTCAACAAAATTCGAAAGCCTATACTAGACTTTAAAGTCTTTACATGCCACTCCTTTAATTTTAAAATTGCTACCGATAGGAAAAAAGCATTTGTGACCTAGCGCAAATGGTGAAGCATGGGAATGAGTTATGAAAAGTCCTAGGTTCAGGTCCCAACTAATGGTCTCTTGTTTTCTCCTTTTGCTTTTTATTTTGGCTAACCGAAACATGTAGTGGTCAAAATTTGACCCTCACCAAGATGCTGACACATGTCCGAGCAATCAACTCCTCCTTTCGAGGCTTCCACATCATTTCCTTCCTGACAAGCTCTGCCACCCAGAGTCATCCCGGAGCTACCTCTTGTTCTGGAGATATCACCCTCTGAAGCCACTTACAGTCCAAAATTCCCGACTTCACCTTGAAAGTCCCCAATGGCGACCTCTCCGCCTGCAATTGCACCGCTTCTCCTCTCTCATGTTGAAGATGTGTAACACCCCTGCATTCAAAGCAGACAGTTATGAACAGTGAAGAAATTTCCCGTATGCAGTCCCAACAGTCCAGCGCCCATATTCACAGTCGTGACAACAAATTCGTATATGAAGGTCGTGTAGTTACAGGGACATCGCCAGCTCTCATTCACCACCAACAGCTCAGTATAGACCCCCCGTCTCCAACGAGAAGGGGCATGGATCCTCTCTCTAAACCTAACACCAAGACCTTACCAATACTTTCACAGTCAACCCTTATTCAGAGACACTCCAAATAATCCCATTAATTACTGTGAATTGGCTAAATTATAGTGCATTTTTCTCCTCCACGTGATCTTTTCCCGATTAGGTTTTCACGTAAAAATCATGTCTCTGTCTCTTTTCTGTGTCGTAATCACCACTTTACACTTACACTCTAAACCCCCTCTCTCGCTTGTGGTGCGGATCGATCGTCTCATTATTCAATCTCCACCACAAGACAGAAGGCAAACTACTTATCGCGTTTTAATTATGATTATTCATAGCACGAGAAGTTCAAGGCCAAACTATGGCCTCTTATTTCTTTCTTGGCAAACCAAAATACAAACCAAAATACAGAAAGCAAACTACTTGAAGTGTTTTAATCATGATTTTCCATGACATGAGAAGTTTCAGCCGCAACTATGGCCTTATGTTTCCTTTTATTTCCCCTTCTTTGGCCAACTGATACATAAAGCAAACTACTCATCATGCTTTAATTGTGATTTTCGTGGCACAAGAAAATCCCGAATAATAACAAAGATCTCTTTTTTTATGCTCACCTAATGCAAACATTTCGTGGTTTCGCAACTTAACAAGATATACAACTAACTTAGGAAGTGAATTCCCAACTCAATAGGAAATACTACTAATTTATGAAGTAAATTATTAATTATAAACGAGAATTAGCACAAAATAATTTAAAGACTGTAATATGTATTGATATGAACAAATCTAGACTAAAATATTATCCAAATTACAAACAAAAAATAATTAGGGTATATATAACAGTTTAAAGATTATAGCATATGACTAATTTAGGCCTAATCATAATTTTAAATTTAAAAATAAGAGTTATATCAAACACTTCCTTTTAAAATCAAATCTAAACAAATTTATATTAGTAGAGCTTATTAAATTCATTTATATGTATATTTATATATATATATATATATATATATATGAGAAACATAGTTTAAGATTCATAATGATTTAAAATATAAAGTATAAACATAGTTTTTGAATTTAAATCCTGGGATGGAGTCCTAGTTTGGTTAAGGGTCAATAATGAGTCAAGATATGTTTGAAGCGATACGAGAAGATTGTGGTTTTGTTCTAAATAAATTATCTCTTTTATTCTTTATTGGATACAGCCTCCGACTGTTCTTCACTTCTCTATTGGCTGAACACACTGTGTGGAGTGAGAATGTCTTACTGGCTGGAGGAAGCCTTCTACCTGATGGAGTGTGAAACTCTGTTCTTCCCTTCTCCATTGATCATTCCCTCCGAGGTAGATTTCTGTGATTCCGACACCAATGAAAGGCTCAACACCTCTCATGTTGTTGTTGTGTTTGACTTTAAAGAATCAAACTTTGAGAACTGAAATTGTTGCCTTCATCAAGTCTCTCTCTTCTGTTGGTGCCATCAATTAAAAGATCAAGATCCAATGAGTAGTACACCTCTTGAATTTGAAACACTAATGATGATGATGATTAATGATATAGATGATGATGGCAATTATTGCTGGTGTTGCTTCCTTTCCCTTTGAAAGAGATGATCAATCATTCACCTAACCTCAGCGATTGCAGATTTTAAATCTTCCCTCAATGAGATTCCCTACATCTATTGTGAATGTGAGGCAAAATCTGGGGCAAATGGCTGGTTCTTCCCTTCTTCTTCATCAACAATGCATGCTAATGGACTCCCTTGATAGCTCCATTGTCATTGCAATCGCCAATGAAGATGCAAACGTTCAACAAGCCCACTACTTCGTTCGCATAAGGCAGCACGTCTAACCTTCTTCTCAATGATGAAGTTGCCCATTAAGAGTGAATGATTGCAACAATAATGGTGGTGGCGGTGGTGATAATAAAAAAGGGTGTCAGGAGCCGCACAGAGAGAGAGAGAGAAGTATTAGGGTTAGGGTTAGCAAAGAGAGTCTAGAGAAAAAGGCAGGAGGGAAGGGGATTTAAATTGCAGCGACAGCGGCGGCTGCGACCTACACACATGTCACTAAAAAAGTTAGGGTTTTGAGCATTGGGTTGAGCTCAGCCCAACTTTGACTAAGTTGTGACTCAATTTTACGTAGTTAAAGACTTAAAGCTTCTATAAATTTTATTAAAACTTAGTCCAGGATTTTTGGCACAATTTTTGTTTGAATTGGGCTTAAGGTAATGAGTCTGCTGGGATCAGATAAGGGATATGCTTATAAATATTTAACCCTAATCTTTAAGAGAGGTGTACAAAAAGAGAGAGATTAATATTTTCTCTGTTTGCATATTTATTTGGATTCTTTTTACTATGCAAATGATATTAAAATGGATTCTCTAAGATAGTGAATATCATGTAGCCACATTAGTGGTAACGAAATAAAGTATGATTTGGTTAAATAATAAACATATTTCACTCCTCAATATGATTCATAATTATCTATAATACATGGTGTGAACATAACCTCTTATTTATTTACTTATTCTTGACCCAATAATTTTACAAATATGTATTCTATTAGAATTATTTAATTACGTATGTTAAATAATGCCTTGGAACAAATCCAATTATAGCCCAAGCCTAGCTTGTTTATTTTAGACATAGATCGAGGTCTAGAAATTCAAGCCCAATACGTAAATAGATAGGGCACTAAAGAAAATTAGTACAGCCATACTCAGGCATGTGTGTCTAAAACGAGGAAGGCTCATGCACACCCCAGGGGAGAATTTATCACCATCCTTAAACATATTTGTCTTATAACAATCATAGTTGTCAAATACTTAGGTTTCATTTTTATCTTTAAAATTTGTAAAATTTTATTAGGACATTCAGTTTTATTAATTCTTGTTTTTATGCATTATGATGAGATTTTGATTTAGCTTTAGTTTTATCTATCTTTATCATTTACCTGTATATAGATAAGATATGTTGTTGAGATCTGATTAATCTTATCTTTCAAGAGTCCCCCTTAAAAGGAAGTGGTGATATCAGAATAATTCAGTCATGGATTCAAATATAAGACAATTCTGATATATCAACAATATCGTGTTGGGTTTGACGTACCTGAGACGATATTAACCCTATAATATTGACAAACATCGAGGCCAATATTGACTCTATGGTTGACATTAATGATCAATATTGACAAAATTGATTCCAAAAACCATTGGCTCATTGTGATGCCAATAACTTAAACCAAGAAAGTAGCTTAATTTTTAATGATTTAAATTGAGTTGTTGAGGTATTGTATTGTCAAAAGATCTGTTCTTCAATTGAAACTTTTTGTTGAGTGTTTCCTTCCAAAATCCCTTCCTTTTCCTCTATTCACATGACCTTTCATGTCATATGAAGTTTTAATTGAAATTCCAATTTTTCTCATTGTTTCTCTCATAAGGTCCATGCTTATCCAATTTCTCCCAAAAAATCTATTTGAAATATTGATCTATCTTGATAAGCACTTAAACTTAAAAACAATACCTTATCCATATAAAAGTTATTTTCTAAGAATAACTCTAGAATGCCTTACAGAGGAGTTGCCCATATGTAAGCTAACACCAAACATAACCATATCTCCAAGTGATAAGCGCATGTGGTAACCTTCCCAAGCAATACACATTTCATGCGCAGAAATTTAGCACTAAATGAACAAAGAATTCTGGTCCACAGACAAAATTACTTGATTGTCAACCCTTGTGGTTAACTACAACCATATCATCTTCCAATAGAGATATAGGGGTCACGTTTCCACCCTTTCAAATTTGCCCCATTCAAATGATGACAATTGGCATTTTTTTGTCCTCGTGTAGAATGTAAGGAGACCATATGAAAGTCATTTCAGCTATTGTTGATTGTTTGGGCAAAAACAATCTGCTACAACCATAGTGATGAGGTTTGCTTATTTATACTCGCTGCCGATTAGTCTCTCACCGAGCTTAATAGGTAGGTGTTATTACATCTGTCAATCATCAATCTAACCAATGGTCACACTTCAGAACCCTTGCACGCCAACTTTTATTGGGTTTGAAACAATATAGGCACATAGGACATAGGTCTAAGCAACTTCCTAATTCTGGATTTCTACTTTAGAGGTCACATGATGCATGGAGAAGAAACCTTAAAATCATTTAATTTTGGGTATTGGCACATAAACGCAAGTACTTAACCTATGCATGACTCTAAGTGAAGAAGATACCACATATCATTCACTCCAGTGTTAATTAAGCAGACTCAAAACTTTTGAATCCGCTCCAAAGACAATTATCCAATCCCAATCCAACTATAAAAGATGGGGTAGACTCGGGTACTTCAAATATCCTAGTGGCTGATAGGGGAGTGTTCATGAATTAGGGGAGGGTTCATGAATTAGACAGGCATAACTCATAGCTCTAGTTTGGGCCTTAGTTACCTTTTACCTAATAAAAGCGTGGGTTGGATCACTTTTCATTCTTTACTTAAACTTATCTTTAAAAAAGAATAAACTAAACTAACAAGAGATATGAAACTGTTTGATCAAATGTGTCAGCAAATCAATTTAATGTGTCTACTGTGACTCCAAACATTCACGATTCCAGCCTTTTGCTATTATACCTTGACCAATGGTTTCAAGGTGAAAATTTGTAGCATCCCAAAATTTGATCCGTTAATGGTAAAAGCATGATTAGTATCGGTGTGCATGTGTTGGTCGATCAAGCCACTAATTATAAATCTGTTATCGTTTTATTTTTCTCAGTACAAGCATGCACAAAAAGAAAAAAAACAATCTAACTAAAATTTAAATGAAGATCACTTGTAAGAAAGTAAGAAGAAAGCAGTGGCATAAGCATCATTACTAATTAATAAGACGAGCATTCCGCGCTCTGTATTCCTGAATTATTTCCTCCTCATCAAGAAGCTCTTCCAAAGTATAGTTTCCCTTGTCCAAAATAATGTCCACCTAAAATTCACAAAAATTAACGGACCAGCTAAAATTTCACAGTTACGCCATTGCTAGCGATTCCCAATTCACAAATCAAGCTAGAAAATTCCAGAAAATTAAGAGAAAAATTGGAAGAAAATCAATGTAACTTACGGGCGAGGCCGCGATCAACCCGGTCATGCGCCAGAACTTCATCTTGCTGCTCGGAATTGTTCATCCGATGCCCTGAGCCGAGGATCTAGGGTTCCAGGCAATGGATCATGGCCTCTAATGAGACAACCAAAGCGAACAAATCAGTCGCTGGAAATTTTCTCATCTCTCTCGTTAGGTATAGCGTTGATGAAAGGATTGATCTTTTTCTAGTTTCTAAGAATTGATTTGGATTTGGAAAAAATACAGAATTGGACGTCAATTGATGAGATTTTATAATTTCGGAGTTTCCCCGACTTCTCCTGTAATGTTGATGGTCGATTGAACAAGGAAGTTTGACCGCTTTAGTGGCACGCTGAAATGATTGCTATTATCCTTAGAGTATGTTTGGTTATCGTAATTCGTAAGTCGTAATTGGTAAAGTCTTTTACAATTGTAAATGAGTTACATGCATGTAAATTTACGGTGTTTGGTTGATAATATAAAGTTGTAAGTGGGAAAGTGTATTGTATTTTACGATTTATGTTTGTCGTAATGTGTAAGTCGTAAGTGAAAAAGTTGACCACAAAATTAACTATTTAGTGATTTAAAGAGTTTTAACATTGCAAATAAATATTAAAAATGTTAAACATTAAAAAAATTTAATATTAACATAAAAAATAATACAAATTTGTATGACCACAAAATTAACTGTAACTGCGCTGTAAGTGAGTGGTAATTGGGTTGCAAGTGAGTGGTAGTTGAGTTACGTAAGTCTTTTATGAATTACGGTCCAAATTGTTGGGATTTTTTGCATTCAAAATTAAAATAACAAATAATTTAAAAATAAATATATGAACAATGTTACCGGTCTCAGGGAAGGCGTGTGATCACTACGCTAAAAGGCATATCGCCGACCTCGTGCGGTCAGCCAAGACAGATGTGCCCCTTAGCGATACTACCCCTCTCTGCCGGTATCCCTTGCGTGCACGACCACGAAGGGGAGGTGACCTCGAACTGTAAGCAATGCCCAGATTAAAGGAGGAAGGTGAAATTAATGAGAGAGAGAGAGTTCTTTTTTCATTTTTAATCCTCTTTTTTTTACTTTCATGATGTTGATGTGTATATATATATGGCGTGTTTGGTTGCAAGGAAGTGGGCGGAAGTAAGGAAATGGGGAAGTATAATTGCTCACTTCCCTATCTATCCAAACATCGGAAAAGGAAAATAAGAAAACCCCGTTTCCTTTTCTCTTTTCTCTTTTACACAACCATTTCATCATTTTCAGAGTGCTACAGTTAATTTTGTGGTCATATAAATCTCATTGTAATAAGTTGTAGCGCAAAACAGTTAAGTTTTTGATCATGTAAATCTCACTTGCATTCTAATTACAGTATATTTTTATTTTTCTTAATTAATTTTTATTTTAATATTATTTTGCGGTCAACTTTGTGATCAACTTTTTCACTTCCACTTCCACGTTACCATTCAAACACCGGAAAAGACATAACATTTTTCAAACTATACTTACCAACAACATCCAAACACCGAAAAACTTACTAACCAATTCTTAAGTTCTAAAGGAAACTAGTACCACTTCCTCACTTCTGCCCTTAACCAAACAGGCCCATAGTGAAACTTTAGCCCCTAACTAACCCCACTAACATGGAAACTTACCCCACTTTGTATGGCAATAACCCCATTAGTGGAGTAGTGGTTGGAGACCAAGTCAAGTAGTTTATTAAGAATTTAATCTTTTTATATTTAATAAAATATTCAACAATCCCCCCCCCCCAAAAGATTAAAATTTCAAATAAAATACAGGAGATGTAAGAATATCTGGGCATGTTATCCTATGCAATCAGCGCAAGTAGTTCCGGCTTTGAACCTACACTTAGCGACATTTTGTCGCATCTTGAGGGACATAATGGACTAGGCGTTGAATTAGGCCCCTTTACGAGAATTGACAAAAGCACACATAGAATGCTTACAATATTGGGTCGCGGGGTGGAGCGTTATGGTCATGCTCACATACCGACTCATGAGAGTTTCTAGGGGTCAGCCCTGCCCCCCAACGCGGCCTTCACGGTTCCTCTTACGTAGGTAAGTCCTCAAAAGTTATCTGTGATCGGAGTGATACCTCCTACACTACAAGCGTTGGACTTATTAAGAACATAAGCTCAACCTAACCGATCACAATATGAGCACTGTCATCATAGAAATGGGGTAGTAGCTATAATAGTGCAAATCATAAATGCATCTAGTGCTACAAGGAGTGATATCTCCAAGGTCAGTGCTCCACATGAGAATCACCAGTCCAACTTATTTCTACCACATTGAACCTCTTTCATGGGACCAGCTCAGCAATCAAGTAGGTTGGGTTCCCGCTGTCGGTGATCTCTACTATGGGCTTAACCCCATCCCCCTTGATGATTCTAAAATTATTCTCCTAGATAGACCCTTTATCAAAATGAACTTTATAAGGTCCAGGGTCATATATATAGCTTAAAGTCTTTTCATATGTTTCATATTTTGATGCAAGCATTACTGTCCATGTCATGAGAAACTTCTCCCTCAATTTGGGAGACATACAACATTTGATTTTTAGATAACATTCAAATCATTGCAAAATGAAACAATATATATATATTATGTAACAATTGCATTATCAAATACATTAAAGTATTGACATTTGCAATATCGTCGGAACTATATGTGTAATTTAGTTTGTTCTCAATATCATTATCAGTAAAGAATGATAATGAATGTTCTAGCATATATATATAACTAAAACCTTACCTTTGTAAACTGATAATGCTTAAAGATAAATGCCACAATATACATATAATTTTCAAATATAAGAGTTAAATTGATAAGATAAACTGACCATACGAGCACTAGTGCTTCTTATTCCCACGAGTATGCCACACCTGTTGTTGCTCATTCCATTTAGGGAAACCGATTTAACAAACAACAAATGAATTCAAATATTTGTTAGTGAGATTTAACAAGCATTGAAAATTGAACTCTATTTGAAAATTTTAATAAATCAGATAATTATCAATCTACAAATGCTTAAAGTATGCAAACTAAAGGCGGGGAGATCTTGCTTAATTTTTCAATTATGAGGATATCAATAAATAACAATGATAATTAATCACAACTCAGTTGTGATAAAATTATCTTGCAGATAGCACAAGATTAATTACGAACAGAAAATAAATAAATCTGGAATCTGAGCCTTAAAGAGTATAACAAATGGTTATATTAATTTGCAATGAAATCTCTAAATTATCAGTGCGGTATCTACACAAGAATGCAATTAGACAATTAAACAAGTATCTACACGCCTAGACTCTAAATAGCAAGCTAGCAACATAATTCAAACATAAAAATGGGGTTATTTAAAATATGTGCAATGGGTGATGGCTCATAGTCCTGTAAAATGTAACCAATAGCAACAATGGTATACAGAAATATGTGAAGAAATTAATCAAGAGTTAGAGAATCAAATTTAATACGGGTAGTCTATATATATTGAACTGTTAGAGAATGAAATATAATCCAACAAAATTTGCAAAACAGAATATGACAGAAAAGACTTGGCGTTGGTACTATTCTAGCAGATAAACCAGTATCAAATTAATTTTAGGAGTGCTAAATATCAAAATATAGTAGCAAGCGCAAATTTAATATTGAGTGGTAAGTATTATTGTTGCAAGTTCTTATTTTAATTAAAGCTCAATGATAGGTGCGGGGACTATTTAATAGACTGCCACAAAGAAATTGAGTGAACTTCAAAAAATCAATATAGGTACAACAAAGCTAGTGCAAGAATTATTATAGCTAGATGAACCAATTAGAATATAGCTTGAATGGTTTGAATTATAGTGCAATTAAAGAATTTTCTTTATTGTTTCTCAAGCAGAGTTTATAACCAGTTTGTCCATCATAGCCTTATTAAAAACACATCATCAACAAAATTAGATATAAAATTTAATTTTGATCAGTAAGGCTAGAAAAAATTCTTAACCTCCATAATTACAGAATAGACATGAAAATATTTGTAATATAATGAACATGGTCTATGATAAGATCTGTAACTAAAATAACACATAATTGATTATGTAATAAAATCTACAAAGGAAATAGTAAAATGAATCTAGAGATTACTCACTAAATACAGTAATAGTAAGAATTAATTATTATTCATATATAAATAATCAAAAAATACACTATCCAATAGAGCTGAATGTGACTTCAATTAATTTAAAACTTGTATATCAAATTATCAATTAAAGCCATAGATACTCTTTAGATGCGTGTGCCATCCTATGCTAGTATTATATGGAATACAAATCCAGATAAAGCACGAGGGATATAAAATAATATGTATTCATATTAGAACACATCTACATATATTTAGGTCTAATCTACATGCATTTAAAGTTATAACATAAAATCCTGCATAAGATGTCCTCGGTAAACTAATTTCAGACAGTATTATAGCACTTGGTAACATTCACAAGGAGAACATACCTACAACCATAGGAAATTAAATGTTATGTTCAAGTATAAATTTGAGAAAATCAACGCAAAAATATTAAAGCCGTCAAAGGCTAATAGCATGAACAAATCTGATACATGCCAACTCGATGACTTGATCATAAAATTCATAGATATCATTAAATTATAAGTGCATAATCTCAAGACCAGAAGGCTTCTAAATAAAGAAGCAGTTGAATCTGAGATATCTGGAGCTTAATATTATTCTCTCAGAGCTATTCAAATTGGAGGGAATTAAAACATGAGATTCCTAATATTCAGTATCAGGTAACAAAACTTATATAATAGATATTTCAAATAAACAAAACGGGCAAAGTGACACAACCCATCCCTATTATTTGAGTATCAGGGACTCAACTATAAGAAACAGATAAACTTATCTACTATTCTGATACTATCTTCAAGCAAAAAAAAATTGAAGTAATTTTAATCCATCGAACTGTGTTAACTCTCGTACATGTTAGATACAGATAGAAGGTTAACTTATGCTAATATAGATCTCGGAGCATTCAAACGAAAAATTAAAATTGAAACTAGATTAACAGAAGTAACTGAAAAACAAAGAGCCCCGCATGAAAGTTAATTCTGCATCAATCATAAGCTTGGCTGAAAAAATCACATTGAAGGATGCCAACAACTAACAAAACTTTTAACATTTTTCAACTTCTAAGTTTAGTAATAGAACATGAAATTTATAGTTTCTTCATTAACAATAATAGCGAGAAAACATCCACAATACAGAGTCCTCAAGACAAAACTGTACTATAAATAGTTTTTACAAGATAGCCTAACAGTTTGCCAACTAGCAGCTAAAATAGTGAAAGATAAGCTAACCATGAAGAGTAATTTTCCATATCCACTTCCATCCCTCGATGTAATAGAGAAGCATTCCCAGCCCGTTACTCTCGAAATGTTAAAATACATGGGATGAGTTCAAGAGCCCACTAAAGAAGTGAGGTATGTAAGTGGTTTATGTTTCGAAAGAAAACATATGAAACGTCGAAGGAACATCAATAAATGTCAAGAAATACTTTTGATTTATACATAAAAGAACTGAACGATTCCGATCTTGAGACAAGAAATAGGCCTCGTGAACCATCAAATTAGAGACCAATTTTTTTGCTAATGACATTGTAAACACATTATGCCTTTTAGATTGTTGGGATTTTTTGCATTCAAAATTAAAATAACAAATAATTTGAAAAATAAATATATGAACAATGTTACTGGTCTCAGGGAAGGCGTGTGATCACTGCGCTAAAAGGCATATCGCCGACCTCGTGAGGTCAGCCAAGGCAGATGTGCCCCTCAGTGATACTACCCCTCTGTCGGTGTCCCTTGCACGCACGACCACGAAGGGGAGGTGACCTCGAACTATAAGTAATGCCAAGCTTAAAGGAGGAAGGTGAAATTTGATGAGAAAGAGAGAGAGAGAATTCTTTTTTCATTTAATCCTCTTTTTTTTACTTTCATGATGTTGATGTATATATATATATATATATAGTGAAACTTTAGCCCCTAACTAACCCCACTAACATGGTAACTTACCACACTTTGTATGGCAATAACCCCATTAGTGGAGTAGTGGTTGGAGACCAAGTCAAGTAGTTTAATTAAGAATTTTAATTTTTTTATATTTTAATAAAATATCCAACACAAACAAACGCCGTAGTTGTAATTGGGTTGTAAATCATTTTACAGTGAAACAAACAGTCCCCTAGTACACAATACAGATAGGATATGCTATCTCCTGAGGCGAGTTCAAGAGACTCAAAAGGCACAAGAGAAGAAACACAAAATATTATGTATTCTTGCTGAAGCTGATATCTCAATGTGACTAATTAACTAATGGATTTCATTTTAAACATGTCATCATCATTGCTGCAAATCATGGGCGGACCCATTAGTGGGCTGGGCCGGGCTACAGCTCGGCCCATTTTTTTAATATATAGACTTAAACTCATTTTTATTTTTTTTCTTTTTCATATATTGTGTTAGACCCCTTTCTATTTTGGTTTTTTTTAGCAAATTTATTTCTAGTTCCACTCCTGATTTAGTGGAGAATACTGTTTTATTCTTTTGATAAATTCATATAATTCATAAGTATATGTTATAAAAAATTGCAGCCCACTCTAAAATTTTTTTCTGGTTCCGCCTCTGCTGCAAATAAATAAAAGAGATCGCCAAAACATTATGGCTGTTCACCCAAAATCAAACAATTTCCTAATCCTTAGAGTAACAAGTTGTTACATCTCTGTGATTTTCGCTCTGGGTGGCAAAAAAAAAATCACCATGCTTCATATAATTCTATTCTCTGGGTGTGCTGGGGGGTAGATTTCACCCAACAATATCAAACGTAACAATAAGATTACGACAAGTATCAACATCACAAAATCATAAAACAATATCACAATATTAACAACATTAACCAAAAATAAGCCAGCACCTAAATACAAAACTGTCTGCCTCTTAATTTTGAAGAGGATCAGAGTTCCTACGAATGGGTGGCATACTGATATGTCATTTGTAATTTATTTATACATGCGCAATTAGTTAATTAATTTACTTTATAAATACCTGACACAAGCAAACTCGCTTGCAATGAATCTCTCAATACATCTTTGCTTAATCATGGATAACAACCTTATGGTCAAACCTACCGACTTCTTTTCAACAAATATCTTGCATTAAAGTTCTATATAAAAAACATATTTAGTTAAAATTTTACTATTAACCATTAATTAAAGTCTTTGATACAAAAAAAATATCATCAATAATTAGACATTTCTATCTCAGGAGCACAGCTCTCCTGGTTACGATGCGTCAGTCACACCTAGCTCATTGGAAGTACATGGCTCAACTGAGATTTTCGAAAGAAATTTCGATTACGGGCACAAGTAAATAAATAAGTAATAGATAATGTAAAAGAATCAAACGGCGTTGGTGAAGGGAAAAGATTTTAAAAAACAGCCATTGACCGAACAGTGTCAATCGCTGAATGTGGTCAATGGACCCGCACACTATAGCAGCCGTTAGGCTCTGGAGCCTGGCCCGTCAACACTCCGGGCAGGCCCAATATCTGCCTCCAGAACAAGTTGATGCAGCTGGGGCCCGATCACCACAAAAAGGCAAATGTTCTTTCACATCTAAACGAGGAAATAAAAACTAGAGAAAAGAAACGGGGGGAAATTTTACGAGAAAAGAAGCGGAGAGCGAAAAGAGTGCTTTTGTTACTGAGGTCGGTATCAATTATCAAACCCATCGACACTACTTCAAGCGGTGGTATCAGGTACCATATGAACCCTAGCCCTTATATTGTAGGGCTTTTTTTGTCTAATTAACCGTGTTCATCCCAATCCGCTGTTGTTTCTAACTATCCCTAGTGTTCAATCAGCAGTGAAACCCTAAGTGTTGAATTCTTGGCGTTTATTTATTTTTGTATATTTTCTCTGTCGAAATTATTCTGCTTTTTACAGGCTATTGCGCTTGAATGGGGATGAGAGAGAGAGAGAGAGAGAGAGAGAGAGAGAGAGAGAGAGAGAGAGAGTCTTGCGGCAAGTGGTCCACCTTTTCTTGCTCAATTGGGTAAATTTCTAGAAATTATAACATTAATCACTGGATTGTGAGGTTGCTTAATTGTTATTCTTATTTATTAATGATTTGATACACTTCTTCTAGCTAGATAATGGGTGTGGGTTGGTTTCTGAAATTCCTCGAGAAGTCAATTTCACGGCATCTTGTTGGACGTTGTTACTTGAATGTGGAGAGGTCAACAATGTAGAGAAAGAGAACAGGGAAAGAAGATCTACTCGACCTGGATATTAGCGATATTGGGTCCTCTTGTTAAATGAAGATTACGGTCCCATGAAGTATCGCAATCCTACTGTGATGATCTCATATACTGGTTCATGTCCATACACTGAATTTAGTGCAAATCACATGTTATTCAAGATATATGAATCTCGACAAGTGTGTTGTTGTGACATACAATGGGCTACCAGCTACTATAGAATAGACCTACATTTTAAACTCCCCCCCCCCTCCCCCGCGGGATTGTTAACTGACTCCAAACTTTCAGAATGAAGGATTTCTCTTATTGATCATAGTTTTACTAGACAAGAAAGAACTGTAGATGAACCATATTTCCGTCGCATGGAGGGAGAAGAGTGATATTTTTTAATATATCTGAAACCTTTTTTTTTATAATAAGCATATCTTAAAAATGATAAATTCATCTTTCATCTGGTACAAAGATGGAAACTTATGCCTTCAGACAAGATGATCTACAATTCAAAAAGTGAACATAATAGGTTTTTTTTTTTTTTTTTTTTTTTTTTTTTTTTTGTGGGGGGGGGGGGGGGGGGGGTGGAGGATCTTGCGGCAGGTGATCCACCTTTTCTTGCTCAATTGGGTAAATTTCTAGAAGTTATAACATTAATCACTGGATTGTGAGGTTGCTCAATTGTTATCCTTATTTCTTAATGATTTGATACACTTCTTCTAGCTAGATAGCGGGTGTGGGTTGGTTTCTGAAATTCCACAAGAAGTCAATTTCATGACATCTTGTTGGACGTTGTTACTTGAATGTTAGGTCAACAATGTAGAGAAAGAGAACAGGGCTAGAAGATCTATTCAACCTGGATATTAGCGATATTGAGTCCTCTTGTTAAATGAAGATTACGATCCTATGAAGTATTGCAATCCTAATCAGATGATCTCATAGACTTGTTCATCTCCATATACTGAATTTAGTGTAAATCACATGTTATTCAAGATATATGAATCTCGACAAGTGTGTTGTTGTGACATACAATGGGCTTACCAGCTACTATAGAATAGACCTACATTTTAACTGTTTCCCCCGTTTTTGATTGTTAACTGACACCAAAATTTCAGAATGATGGATTTCTCTTATTGATCACAGTTTTACTAGACAAGAAAGAACTGTAGAGGAACATGCTCATGTCGTATGGAGGGAGAAGAGTGATATTTTTTAATATATCTGAAGGCTTTTTTTTTTTTTATAATAAGCATATCTAAAATATGATAAATTCAACTTTCATCTGTGCAAAGATGGAAACTTGTGCCTTCAGACAAGATGATCTACAATTCAAAAAGTGAACATAATAGGTTTTTTTTTTTTTTTTTTGGGGGGGGGGGGGGGGGGTGGATCTCGCGGCAAGTGATCCACCTTTTCTTGCTCATTTGGGTAAATTTCTAGAAATTATAACATTAAACACTGGATTGTGAGGTTGCTCAATTGTTATTCTTATTTCTTAATGATTTGATACACTTCTCATAGCGAGATAATGGGTGTGGGTTGGTTTCTGAAATTCCTCGAGAAGTCAATTTCATGACATCTTGTTGGACGTTGTTACTTGAATGTGGAGAGGTCAACAATGTAAAGAAAGAGAGCAGGGAAAGAAGATCTATTCAACCTGGATATTTGCGATATTGGGTCCTCTTGTTAAATGAAGATTACGGTCCTATGAAGTATTGCAATCCTACTGTGATGATCTCATAGACTAGTTCATGTCCATATACTGAAATTAGTGCAATCACATGTTATTCAAGATATATGAATCTCGATAAGTGTGTTATTGTAACATACAATGGGCTATCAGCTATTATAGAATAGACCTACATTTTAACTGTTCCCCCCCTTTTGATTGTTAACTGACTCCAAAATTTCAGAATGAAGGATTTCTCTTATTGATCATAGTTTTACTAGACAAGAAAGAACTGTAGAGGAACCAGACTTCTGTCGGATGGAGGGAGAAGAGTGATATTTTTTTAATATATCTAAAAGCTTTTTTTTTATAATAAGCATGTCTTAAAAATGATAAATTCAACTTTCATCTGGTACAAAGATGGAAACTTATGCCTTCAGACAAGATGATCTACAATTCAAAAAGTGAACATAATAGGTTTATTGAAATCAAAGAGGGTCCATTCTGATGTATTGTACTTATTCTGGAATCAATAACATGGAGTATTCTCACCTTTCTCTTGGACATTGGAGATTTCCTTTAAATGTGTTGGAGGTTTGCCTTGCCTTGAACATTGTAAGCTTCTGTATGAGCAAGTGCTTTACCGACATTTCTTGTTCCTCTTTTGATGTATCATGATTACTAACGAACAAATATGCAAGGAAGCATATATATGAGATTCCTTAACTTAAATGTTGATTTTTAAGTTCTTTAAAGGAACCTTAAGCACATATCTTTCATGCAGCAACTTTTGGAGCATGCATTCAATTTTTTTGTTCAACTCTTGCACAAACACAAAGCTTTCCTCGACAAGTTGAAGTTCATTGTGGTCTTTTCACACAACAGATTGTCTGTCTTATATGCCTTATGATACTCTAAATTATATATTCAGAATTTATGTATCCTGAAGAAAATATACCATATTCCTTTTCAAATCAGTTGAACGTGACTGAACTATGATGTTTTATTGAATTTCCTATTCCCATTTAAGCTGGTTAAGGCTGTTTTCTATAGGAACGAAATGCAGCAATGGATCCGAGCTGGGATTCGAAATTCAAACCAATCACTAGAGATGGCGCTCTTTAGAGGGAATCATTCAGAACAACAGCCAGAGATTGGATATTTTCTGAGAACAATCTTCTTAGATACACAATCACACTTGTATTTTACACATACAAACAGTAACAACCAATCTTTTAGAAAGGTTCAGCATGCAGTTTCATTTTTTTACTTTTTTTTTAAAAAAATATTACATTAGATGTTGTAGAAATTTTCTTTATAAAATCTTAAACTGACATTCACTCTCTATAAACTAGTAATTATTTATTGGCGAAGATCAGTAGACAAACTATCACGCAAGCAAGCTTATGAACCAATGAACGTTGGGTAGCGAGTGTAGTTGAACAAAGTCTAAGAAAAGAAATGTTTGTCTCCAAAAACCAATTTGATTTTATGATAGGGAGGTTGACCACAACAATGTCAATGGTAACAACAGAGGCAACAACTATGACAACAGTGGTTGCAAGAGAAGCGGTGGTGGTGGTGGTTGTGAACATGACAAAGGGAATAAAGGAGAGGATAAAGAGCAGGAATGGTTTGAAAGATATTCTTTTTATAAGATTCCCACCTTATAGGAAAGTGACTTATTCCCTATTACGAAGGGATTCAAATTCCCATGACATGTGGGAATGTGATGCCGATGAGAATATTCCTAGGATTGTTGTGTTGTGCTCATGTCAAACAGGAATTTGGATGGGAGTCTCAAATTTACTAACAGAGGTTCCTGCATAACAAATGCAAATACAAACCGAGATAACCATGTTTACGAAGACCGATTGACGTATAATTCTACTTCAGCATTAATTAATTTCCTCCACATTGAAGATCATATATATTCACTTCTATTTGTCTTTCTCTTGTTTTGGGCTAAAACTCTTCTGTCCAGACAAGTTAATAGGAAATCTGTGGCACAAAAGGACAGTGTGTTACTTAATGCATCGTCACTAAGTGATATTGCAAACTACATCATGCTAAAATTGTGGTAATTTGGTTTTTCCATATGCATGTCCTTAAGGATCACATGTCAGGACAACCTGGCAAGTGAATAGAAAGTGTGTACATCTGTTTGATGGAAGAGGTGCTGATCATTTTAGAGATTGGGATCCCCCATATGCATAGTTTTGCAAGATATTATAATGATACAAGCGGGCGGCATCGACACGACGCAACAGCAAACATAAAATTCTGGAAAATAGACATGGCAGGTGTGTCTGACAAGCCTGTCCAACATGTATATGACACAATACAGCTTTATGATAGGAGTGCCCATGCACGTTTTTAGTTTTTTTGAGTACCATGGGGTCTTTAAGTTTCTAGGAATCTGCCATTTTTTTTTGAGCATCATATTTTCTCATACTTCTTTTCTCATTTGACTATGTCACACGGTGACAATCTTTTTCCAGTTGGAGACATTATCATATTGGCATGCAAACCCATAGTTAGGATTTCTTGATTCTAATCTTCATACCTCAATAGGCTTTAGGATTTGACACATACAGAAGTTAGGATAAGCGGCTAATAATATCATCATATTTCATGTATTTCTATAGAAATAACTGGGTTTGGACAGGGTGATTATCATGTACTTGAAGCTAGGACTAAGGTTATTGATGTCTGATTCCCAACTTGATCATATAGAAAGGTACTATTTAAGAGAAAAGTTCAGCAGAAGGGATCTTACAAAATCACAAGGCATCACACTGAATCAAAACAACCGGTGAATCTCAATTTAATTGAATTTGTTAAATCATCTGAACATAGCCACTAGTTTTGATTACACCACTCCATTAAATAAGCAAACTCCACGTAGGGTCTGTTTGGTTGTCGTAACTGGCCGTAATTCGTAGTTGTAATTGGTAAAGTCTTTTACAATTGTAAATGAGTTACATGTATGTAAATTTTACGGTGTTTGGTTGGTAATATAAAATTGTAAAGTGGGAAAGTGTATTGTACTTTACGGTGTTTGGTTGTCGTAATGTACAAGTCGTAAGTGAAAAAGTTGACCACAAAGTTAACTATTTTACAATTTTAAAAGTTTTAATACTGCAAATAAATATTAAAAAAGTTAAATATTAAAATTTTTTAATATTAATATAAAAAAATATTACAAATTTGTATGACCACAAAATTAACTGTAACTGGGCTGTAAGTGAGTGGTAACTGGGTTGCAAGTGAGTGTTAGTTGAGTTACGTAAATCTTTTACGAATTATGATCCAAACAAACGCCGTAGTTGTAACTGGGTAGTAAGTCATTTACGAATTACGGAGTTTTACGCGAAACAAACGGCCCCGTAGTAGAGAACTAATTTGGAATCAAATCTTAACTAAAGAACCTTTTCTGAAAACGTACCAAAAATTTAATCATAGGCAGGTCTCTAACTCTTTCTGGAAAGAGGTCAGGTAAGAACAAATCAAATTTACTTACTGAAATGCCAATTAAACGAAAGACAATGAAAATATGATAAATCTCCAATTATTTAGATGAGCAGGAAAATTTCAAAGATTATCTACGTCACATGGCGGAATTCTTCAACACATGTACAATGGAAACAGAGTCTGATGAGTGTAACAGGTACCCATAAGATACTTAAAGGATCAGGCTAGATTAGGTGTAAGCAGAAAGGAATATGGATTGACACAATTGAAAAGGACACAGTTGTTGCAATTTTAACATAAGAGGCTCGTAACAAAGCTTGACGGAGAAAAAGGATTCACGACTCATCAATTTATGTTAAAGGGACATGGTTGCTGTTGTTGTTATACTGTTATTTCTTTTCTAGCATATAGCTAGCATAGTCAAGCATGAAGCACAATGTTTGCCTTCATTTTCGGTGTGAATCTGGTTCTCATATTGTGCTACTGGTTTCAGGTCCGTCAATGCTTGATGAAACACAGTATCCTTTATTGCAATTGCCATTTGATACAGTTGATGAGCCACTTTATGTCATTCAAAGCCATATAATGGTATGTGGGGCCGTTGGCAATGCCATGCAAAAGGAAGAATCAGTATTAAAAAAAAAGGTGAAATCATATATGGTATGCTCATTTTTATGGTCCTAACTCTGATTTGTGTTAATTCCTAATTTTGACTTAAGTTAATCTTTGTACCTTGACTTTGTATCTCATATCCTGTTAATTTTGCAAAACTTTGTTCTCATCATTTAGAGCAGTTTCTGAGTAGATGTTTCTACAGCTTTATGCTTAGTCACCCAGGAGTGGCAATTGCTTATGGTTTAAAGGAATATGAGAATCCAGCATCAGATGGATTTTTAGTGGGAATGAGGGAGTGATTCACATGTGCATTCATATGGTTCCAGTGGTTTGTTGCATTTTATCGTGGGAAAAATTCTAAAAAATATTCAATACTAGCATAAAGAGAAGGAAGAGAAAATGAATAGTTTCTTTTTTCTTTTTTTTTCTTAAGTTTTTACGTGCTTTGACATAACTTGAGTTAAAATTTGCACAGCTACAATTATTTTTTGGTTAAATTATGTTGTATGGGAAAAGCCATTATGCCATATCTGCCTGAATTTGCTGCATAGAGGCCTTACCTGTGTGGATGAATCAGCATTTGCGATATCCTCCTCATCAAATATGTGAATCTTTTCTCAATGGGGCGAGTCTTGTGCCTGATGTCTAGTTGCCTGCCAATCTTTTAATCTTCTTTATAGACTGTTACATAGAAATTTTTTTTTTATTATTTCACAATACAGAAGGTATGCCGGTGGATTCAATGTGACAACCCTTTGCATTAAATATGTGTTTACTCATCATTTTGATGACTTTCTACTAGACTCTTTACTACTGGGCTTTGTACATAATCAATGCCGTGATTTGGAATGAATTCAATGCCATAACCAAATGGTAAGTGTTAAACTTGACCTTGAACTGGTTACTTCAAAAGAAAGTTGATTATATGCCATCCAAATTCATATATTGTCAAGAACTCTTCAATCAGAATACTTGCTTTTTCTTCGCATTCTTTCACCCTTTTAATTTATGGATCTTCTTGTAATTTATTTTCCATACTACTCTCCGCATTTATCTTATGGGTACATGCTCTGAGAAGAGCCACAAGGGAAGGTTATTTTCTCAACGTCAATTCTGTGACAGGAGAATGGGATTTCCACCCAGGACAAAGTCATCTTGAAATAGAGAAGAAACCAAAGCAAGCTCTAAATACTGACTAGCCATGCATGGAAAGAGAATTAGCTTACGTCGCACAACCCCAAGTTGCTGTTTCTGGTGTTTCGTGGAACTCCCACCAACAACCTTCACTTCCAATTTCCACAGGCATGAACCTTCTTAATGTCCTATATGAGGGCCACTATGACTCGTCATCATGGCTACAAGATTCCCGACATTTTGAGGTGTAACCTACTGGAAGGGGGAAAAGAAAAAAAAAACCTAATGTGCTTCGTATTTATCTGTTGTTTGATAGTAATTTCAAGCACATGTAAATATTAGATGTAACTGTCAGTTATTCAGGAAGGTCACATTGCAGTAGTTTCATTCTAAATTGGCTCATGTTTCGCATGTACTTTACAATGCGACAATATTGGCTTCTTTTTATTATGTTTTTAATTTTTGGTGTATGTTCTGTTAATTCTGTTACAAGTGCATATATACCTATTTAACTGGAATTTGATCTTGTTAAGTAAATGATTGTTCATAATAATCCACGGCTCAATTTAGTCCTTCAGGAACTCTTTCCGGGTCTTTCCTGTCAAAGTGTATCATCCTCTTATCAATTTAAGAACCTAGCATATGTAGCTTTTTGGCATGTATGCTTCTTTAGGTTTACACAGGATTCTTTGTGATTGAAACCTTTTGCAGGAGGGTTTTCTAATATAGCAGGAAAGGGAGTCCAATCTTCCACCTTCATTCTTCTAACAAATTTGTATGGACTGAATTTATTTGTTTATAATTTAGTAACGGCGGGTGCAAAACTTGATTCTTAAGGGGGTTTTTTTCTTCTTATTTTGCAGATAATGATTATAGCAACAGCTAAGGGTGGTTCTCCTCATGGATTTACCTCGAACAACTTGAAATCTAGTGCGTGGGAGCTTGATATGACATTATAACTTGACCTCTATTTCCATATATGCATGGTAGCATAATGATTGTGCAGCCTGAAATATTTCTAAGAATCAATAGCCTGGGATACGGTTTCCGAAAGGAGGATATATTTGCTCTCTTTTACATAAAGTTATGCAGAATTAGCAGGGTATTGTTTCCCCCTTCTTCTTTTCGGTTTGAAAAGATATTCCTTTTTCTGTAATTAACATTAAATTTATCATAAACAATGAGGTCCTCTCTCTCTCTCTCTCTCTCTCTCTCTCTCTCTCTCTAACAACAGAAACAGAGATTCGAGCAAATTGGATCATCAAGAATGCCAATATTTTAAGGGAAAAGGACATAGTGTGCGCTTCTGATAAGACTAATGGTGGAGTTGCAGGTATGTGAGGGTTTAACTTCACCTGTCAGTAACTGCAAGGAATTGTTACAAGGTAATTATCTTTCCCACGAAGAAGAATATGTGTGGTGATAAATATGAATGATTGCATCATATAAACTGCTTAAAATTTTTAATAGAAATTTGGTTGATGTCAAAGTTCAAAGTTACCATGCTCTTAAAGTGAGAGGGGGTGGGGGAGAGCATGATAGGTGCATGCTTTTTTCAGTCCATGAAACTGAAGTCCATTATGAAGCACTATTGTTATCTGTACTTTTTAAGAAAGTAGTGTCTCTGGCTCTGTTGAAACCTTTGCCATAATTAACATGATAATTGCCTCCAACTATTGATAATTCAACCTCAGGACAATGGAGTGACAGTTACACAATCCTGGCAGACATTAATCTTGTGTATGTATATGGATAGCTTGAGATAAAATATGAGAGGCTTAGCCTGGAAATGTAACCCAAAGAATGGTAGCCATCTCATACTAGGATTGTGCTCAGTTTCATGCATCACTTATTATTATTTTTTAAAAAGAAAAATCAAGGTTTGGTGAGGTCAGCCATGAAAGCCAGTGTCACGCCTACATACTAATTTAATACAGATGGGAGATGTGGATTTTCTGTCCATGAGTCACCATGACTTAGTTATTTCATCAGTTTAGAGTTTGATTATAATTTCTTTTGGTCATATTTTAGGAGTTACAGCTTAAACACTGCTTAAGGAAAAAAATATGAGACGTGAAATTATTCAGATTGATAAACTGTTCATATATTTCACAAACTGCTCTTTGGGTGAACTGAAACATATAGGGAAAAACTCTTTCACAGATTGAAATAACAGAGACAAATATGAAAAGAATTCCTTTCCCTAAAATTAAGGGGAAAAGAGGATGATGATGGACCTGGATGGATACCCCGGTGTGGGGTTTTGTATGTTGGGGGCGTGGGTGGGTGGGACGGTTTTTTTTTTAGTGTGTGCGTGTTTTTTTTTTTTTTTTTTGGGTGGGGGGGGGGGGGTGGGGGTGGGGTGGGGCACCTTATGACCTTATGTTTGGAAAATAATAATATATACAAATAGAAGTAGCACTAGCAGTTATGTTTTCCAAGCATAGTGCTACCTAACAACTGAGGAAAAGATGAGCCCAAAAAAGTTCTATCAAATATGACAACTACAGCATACAAAGAATTAAACTCAAAAGGACAAATGGCTAGCGACCTTGTTCATATTCTAACTATGATCAGGCGAATATGAATAGTTCTCAATTTCTTTCTGGGCTTGTGATTTGATATATAAAAAAGCATATACTTATGCTCTTCGGTGTATCATTTAGGAGATATAATGCTGTTCATTATGCCCAAATTTTGCGTGGATGATGATGAATGGTTTTGACGTCCATTTGGTTGACCCATTGGTAGAAATATCAGATTTCCTATCCTTTTATATATACATGACACATATACAATCACTGTTAGTTAATTACTTGAAGCTGTTAAATGATGCTTGAAAATAGTTTGTTAAACTGAACTCTTGGCAATCATGGGTATTGGGTTGTGCTTTAGTTGACCAATGGATTGTGCATAGAAACATCCTAATTGAAGTAAATCTAATTTCAATTACAATCTCAGTGAGATTTAAAGCCGTCAACCGTTGCAACTACTGTCTTGGTTGGGATTCTTTGACCAGAATCCAAGTAGGGCAACGATACTTCTTTGGGCATTTATTAACTGCGAAGGAATAACCCTCAAATAATATATGCATAATGTCTCTTTCATAAATTTCATTCCAAAGTCTTGCTTCACTTGGAACGGTTAATCAATGCCTCTTATTTCAACATAGGTAGATAGGTCCAGCACGTATAATGCCTAGCTAGTGAAAGCAATGAAATTGATTTTAGTTGGTCGTCCTGTCAATCATTCGCATCTTATATGAACAATACACATTTTTTTTACCAAAGATTCTCAAATTTAGAAATGTTTAGTGCTAAGCTGATGGCTGTTGATTTCTTTGGCTGTCATTTGCCAAGTTTTCTTCTATCATCAAGAAAGTTGCATATGGAGATACATTTCTAAGCACCTACATACTTAAGACTCAGGATATCATTTTCTAGAGGTGCAAATTAGCTATAGTTGTCCAGAGGGTCTCAGGGTGCTTGGTAGCATGAATTGCATCTTAAGAAGAAATGATGAGTAGCTTTCTTTCTGGTTTCCTTCTACATCGGGACCATCATGTTTAGTTATAATTGCAAACACATTAACTGACCCACAGAAATGATACAGATTTTCACATAGAAAAAAAAGAAAGCAAACGATATGAAGTTGTGACGCCTCTCCATTAACCTAATGCTACTATAATTATAGAGTGCTCTGTGGGGCATGGCGGTATGTTCACACTTACTCTTGTTTCTCGATTTCTTCTCTAGCTGCATAGGTACAAGATATATACATTTTCGTGAAAATTTTAGTTGTTATGATGAATATTTTTCAAATCAATATATTATGCTGCAATAACTTCAAATGTTGTTATATTTTGTAAATGCAAAATTTTATGATTGTTGTTTTAAGTTCAAATTCCATACTACTACTGGCAGTTATGAAACTCCTGTATTACATGTCCTTATAGATAACAACTTTGAGTTTTCCCTCTCACTCATCAAGTGCTCGCTGAAAAAATGGGTGTTTTTCCGTGTCATCTTAGCAAGAGTACAAGACCCACTGAAAATTAGTATCTCCTTTTAGGATTGTGTGTATCTTCATACATTAATACACAGTGCCTCTTGCGAGTTTTTGATTTGTAGACTAGAATTGTGTTTGATTTGTTTCTGTAGCATTTTGAGCGAGACAGTTAAACTGTAAATTCATTGTTGATTGTGACGTGCACTTTTGTATCAAATTTCATATTACATGGATGCTACTTTGCTGGTCAAAAATCAAAACTAGTTGATTTGTAAGCTATATATGGTTCATATGCTGCGAAACAGCTCAATTTGATTTTTCTTTTTTTATTATAATTCATTTAAATTTGACCTGCATTTGTGTGTGCAAGCATGTGTTTTCTGTGTCTCTTTCTGTGCGCTTTTAAGATAGGGGCAATTTTCATGTATTCAAGTCAAAAAAGTATATTCCTAGGGCCCTTACATTATGAGTACAAGCATGCAGATTACAATCAAATGGTAGGCGATCTTCATCAAAGCATTCTGCTTGTGTTTCTAATTATTATTACATGCATGCAATAGTAATGCATCCCCACATCTCTACCCCCTTGAGTTTTCCAATCCATGCAAGCAGCATATCTAAAACAAAGCCCTTGGACCCTTTACATTATGACTGTAAGCATGCATGTAAACAACTTTCCTGTTGAATGCAACATGCACATAACAGCTTAATGACAAATCTTGGTCCAAATCATCATCGAAGCACTCAGCTTGCATCCCTAATCATTTGATCCATGCATGCAATTAGCGTTCACCTCCACAGACAGCCCCTTTAAGCACTCTTTGATGCTATGCACAATAAATTATAATACCATACAATTGATTGCATCTTCATACTAATTTATTCTGCTGTCTCTATATTCATGTAGGTGAAAAGACAGAGAGGCAGTTTGAGAAATGAGAAAGAGGTATGAGGTGTGGTAAGCACGCAAAGGCGAGGCTGGCCAGCCACGCACGCCGATCCTGACCAGTGGCGGTGGACCCCATTCCCTTGGTAAGGTGAGTTATAGGATGGGTGGAGGTGAAAGGGACTTCAGCATTTTTTTTCTTTTTTTAAAATTGGCGCGAGATCACGCAATGGATCTCGGGGGCATGCTTTAGTAGTTGTGGTAGGAGTTGCACTCTATTACTAAGGCATTGCCCTCTTATCCCATGCCCCTTCCTCTCTTCTCTTCTCCCCCGCTTTTGCCAAAAAGAGAGAAAGAGCGAGGGGGGTCGACAAGAGCTGGGAGGGGCATGGGAAAAGTGCATGAGGCTCATCATGTCACCAAGGAGACAGGGAAACACACATATGTGAGTCTCCATGGCCATTGACTCTCTCCCAAAACGACATCATAACCCATTAATTGTTGTACCAACACAGTGGCTAGCTCAAGGGGTGAGAGTGTGAGATAGGCCATGGACCGAGGAGTGTGCCTTGCTCTTCTTTGTGCTTGGGATGCTCTCTTTCTAGATTGATGATAAAAGCTACGTGAGAGCTTTATGTGTGCGTGTCAAACCCAAGGAAAACTGAAAAGGCAGTTGCTTTTTCTGCACACACCCAACCTTTCCACACATTCCCTTCTCTTTATTAGTTCTTGAATAAAGCTAGTGTGACTAGCTTGGGAGAGAAGGGAGATGTGAGGGGAGGGTGGCCAGCATTCTCTACTGTCACCCAAGTTAAAAAATAAACAAACAAATAAAGAAGAAGAGATATTGACAAGTGATGGTTGGTGTTGGTGGACCAGAGGCCACACTTAAAGTGGCTTTTTATGGGCTCTAGGTTTAGGGTTTAAGGTTTTGATAGTACACCACTAGTTGGAAATTGGAAATGGATGACAAATTCTAATAATATTATATCGCACATTTTGCTTTCAGTAGGGTTGAATCTCTCATGTTTATGGGTTAGGTGATTTAGAAATTAAAATGGAAATCGAAATCCGGATCTCATGTGCCCCAATCAAGAGAAGATAAGAGACTTTGTGTTACTAGAGACTGACGCATCTATTACAGCACTCCATTAATAAAGCTGCCATATCAAAAAGATAAGATTTAGCTCAACTTTTTCCCATCTGGTTGTTAAAGACAAAACTAAGGTTTGAACCATCACCACCTGGTATGAACATTCTTGTGATATCGTCGTTGTAACCTTATATCAGACCATATTGATATTGTCGATATGATGAGTCAAAACATCTGGTAAACAGTTAGTTCTGATACCAGAGACCTACAATCGATATTGATACCGAGACAAAACCTTGCAGAAGAATCTTATTAACCGACCAGCCATTAATTGTGATTGATTGTGACTCCAAATGAATTTGTTAATGATAAGTTACTTTAATCAACAAGATGGGGTTTGAAAAAAAACCACAAATCTTCAGTGGGCTCCCAAGAAGTTCACGATGCCATGTGATGTGCTCTTCGTTGACCTCTACCCAATCACTTAATAAATTTCACTGAGGAGATAACAGGAAAAGGATGTTGACTGAGCCCTCTTTGAGTCCTGCGTCTCCTGAACATACGGTTCGACCCCTCCACTAATTGAATGCTCCAATATAGCTAACTTGTCTAAGGACCCACTTGTTAGGTTAGTGGTGGTAACAAGTAGAATTAATTTATTTGCAATGTGGATTTAGCCTACTAACATCTACAATGAAAAGTAAGTTTCTCCCTGGAAAATGGGGGTTAATATGAATTAGACATTTAAGTATTTTGCACTGTTAGCTTTGTATTGTTTGGTATCAACTAGGACCTATTCTTTTTCTATAGTATATGTTAGATTTTGAACAATTGCTGAGGCATGTAAAATTAAAATGAAAACTGATATGACTTTTTTTGGAGTTCTAAACCAGTATAAATTTTCAGGATCAAGTTAGATGTAACTGAGTAGTCTCTATATTAGGTTAACTCGTCTAACTCGATTATTACTTGGGCCAAGTTAGTTGTTATGACTATATTCTTGACGAGACCAAATGGCGGAGAGATGAAAGCAAAACTACAAATAACATCTAGAATGAAAATTTTCAAACTCAAGAAATTAACATATAGGAAAGCAATGGAGTATGTATATGCATTTAACTAGCACGTAGAATGAAGTTTTTGATACTAAAGAAATTAACATAGAGGAAAGAAAGAGCAATATACATTAATTCTAGCAATGCATAGGGAAGAAATTAGGGATGCAAGTGACACTGATGACTATTAGCCTATTAGGTGAAGGGAATGTGGTCCTCAAAGCAAAGAAAAGGACAGAATTGAACGATATAATGGTTAAACTAACACATGGTCCTTTCCCGTACTCTACTCAGAACATGCATTTAAGTTGAGAGTGAGAGGTTGAAGGTCTGTCTGGTTTATTAAAACTAAGCTAACATTCTGTTTCATTGTTTTGAAATGGCATTGTACGGTGGACGTGTTTGTTTCACCGTAAAACTCTATGAGTCGTAAAAGTTTATGAGTCACAAGTGACAATTACGACTTATCATGTACGATATTTGTTTGAATTGTAAGTCATAAATATACTTGCATCTTACTTACGGTTCACTTACAACACAAACAGTTAATTTTGTGGTTATGCAAATCTCACCTACAGCTCACTTGCAGCACAAATAGTTAATTTTGTGGTTATGTAAATATGTATTGCAGACAGTTAATTTAAGTAGATTAATATTTTTTATTATTAGATTATTTTTTTTAATTATAAGATTTTTTAATTGTCATATTAAATATAATTATTAGATTAAAGTTTTTATTAATAATTTATTAATTTTTAGTATTATAATCTTTTTTACTACTAGATTATTTTTTTTATTGTTAGATTAATATAATGTATTCCACTTATTCTTACTTTTTTATGGATTATTAATATTTAATATAAATTTAATAAGTTTGATTTTTTTATTTTTAAATATTCAATATATTTAGTTTTAATTTTTTAATATTTAATTTTAATATATTTAATTTAATTTTTAATTATTTAATATTCTATATTTTAAAATTTGCTATTTTTAGTTTTTTTGTATTTTTAATATTTTTAAATCACTAAACAGTTAATTTAATGGTCAACTTTTTCACTTACGGCTTACACATAAGGCAACCAAACACCGTGAAACCTAATACACTTTCCCACTTACCATTTTATATTACCAACCAAATACCGTAAAACTTACTTGCATGTAGCTCACTTATAATTGTAAACTTACGACTTACGACTTATAGTCACTTACGACAATCAAACATGCCCAATATTGACAGATCAAATTGTTGGATTTGGGTGAACACAACTCATGAGAAAGCTTGAGTTTTCTCATTTATATTCATTTTAACTTATATGTTTAGTCTTATATTGAATTGGAGTTGAGAAGAAGAGTGGTTTAATACACCATTATTTTCTCACCCTACTTGTTATGAGTTGTGAGTTTTGGGTCGGGTGAACCACACATGCACGTGCGCCCGCCCGCTTCAGCGTCGGCGCGGCCGCAGTGCGACGTGAGTGGTGTGCATGCGAGTGAACCCTGGTCAATTTTAAATCTGAATTTTTTTCGTTTTGACTCTCTCGCTCTAATTAATTTTGACCATTTCAACTTATTTAAAATGTGACCCAAATTAATCTTAATGAACTAATTAAAATGTGTCTTAAATGGCATGTGATTAAATTGGGTCTTAAATGGCCACTAACGGACTAATTTCTAAAGCTTATATAAAGGAACGAAAACAGAAGAGAGAACACAGGAGCAGAGCAACCGCAAAGAAAAACCCTCTTTGTTCTTAGTTTTGATCTTAGTTTTTTACTTTTGCAGCCAACTATTCCAATTCTGAGCAGAGACTTGGGCTTACACTCAAGCCATGTGCTGGTGTCTTTTCAGAGGGTTTTTACTACTAGTTGACGGTAACTGATTCACACCCGAGCGATAGGGTGTGCTCAGTCTTCTAAGATAGTGATTTATCACGATTGATCTCTCACATGTCAAAAATTTCCTTCACATTTTATTTATTTAGACTGATATATGTTGCAGTACATATTTATGTTTTTAAAAATGCCTCGTTTAATACAAAAAGTTACAATGCTGAAAATTTAAAAAAAAAAAAAAAATACAGTAAAACTACCAATACAAATCTCATTATCATACCCATTTTGTCATTTCTTTCCAATGAGATTAGAGAAATGAGAAGAGTATAATTCTCCTTCCCTTATGGACCACCAGGAATGAGAGAGACCACCAAGGGAGATGAGATGGACCACCAAAGATGGACCAGCAAGAGAGATGAGAGGGACAACCAGGAGAGATGAGGAGAAATGGATTTCTCCTTCTCCCATTGATTAACCAAAGAAAGAATATTAACATGAAATACAAGATGTTTTTTTTAGTTTGGAGGGAAAAGGACAGAGATCTTTTTGATGCACAAAGTTAGTACTTTTAAAGAGGATAAAATGCTTGAACTTCAATAACATAAGTAGACGGCGGAGAAGCTGGGCATCATTAATTTTCAAATCAACTCTATGTTTTGAGTGAAAAGGCCCGCATCGTGGGAAAAAATTCAAAACAAATTACTGGTTTGCCTTATTCATGTTGCTAAACAAGCTCGAGTCATAGAACTAACTATAGACGTTAAAGATGGAAAGGTTTGTGGTATTCCATTATTATGTAAGTAACTAATGTCACAGAGATTGGGCTAATTTTTAATAACACGAGCATGGTACAACGTGTTAGTGAGACGTGAATTGTTGATTAGCAAGAAGAGAGGGTAAAAGAAATAGAAAAAATGGGATACGTGAATAGTTAGCAAACTTTGTTTTTGAATCTAAAGTGAAGGAAAGAAAAATTATGTATTAGTGGACACATGGGACCTCTTTGTTTTCAGAAGAGAGAGGAAGAGGGAAGAGGGGCAAGGAAGAGCGGTTGAAGAGGGGAAGAGGTTCTTCCCCCTTCTGCCCTTGATGTTTGATTGGGGAAGAAAGGAAGAGGGAGAAGGGGGGACTCTACCGTCGATTCTCTCTCTCCTCTCCTCTATCTCCATCTCACCTTGATCCTCGAGCTTTGCTGCTTCTTCTTGATGATTTTTGAGGGAAAAAGATTCTTCTCTTCTTCCGTCAGGTCGGACGCCAGTTAGAGGAACAGAGCTCTCTTCCTCTAGCAAACAAAGAAGGGAAGTGAGGAAGAACCCTCTCTTTCTCCCTCTTTCTCTTCAATGTTGCAAAACAAACAGGCCCATAGATAACTTAGATGTATAATAAATAGTAAATAAGCATAAAAGATTTGATGGGTTAACGGTACAAATGGATCAAAGGAAGGGTAATCCCCATTTGTGCAAATTGGCAACACTAAGGTCCACTTGGTTGCCTCAAGCTGGAGTTAATATTAAAATAACTAAATTATTGCATGTGTGATGCATATGTTAAGAAAAATAATCAATATCTTGATGGAAAGAAAATTAAATAAAACACTATTTAGATGAAATTAATATATTTAATACTTAAATATTCTGCGGTGGAGATTTTCCGACGCAATTGAACGAGCGGTCAAATTTGCACCACGGAGAATGAAAGTAAATGAGAGATTCACACAAAGAGCAAGCTAAAATACAAGATATTCCGACGTAATTGATCGAGCGGTCAATTTCGCATTTGAGACAGAGTCTTTGGACAGAGGAGTGACCTCGGGTACGGTGGGATGATGCATCAGGGAGATATTTTACTGGTACATCTTTTTGTCTGTCTTTGAAAGTTTCTGATGAGACGGGAAACTTTTCGTGCTCTTGATGCAGATTAGAATCTAACCACTATATATTTTTAAATAAAATTATAGAATTCATAATTGAGTAACATTTAATAAATAAAATTTAATTTTAAACGACTGTAGGCTGTCTAAAAATTACTGAAGACAAAGCCTCAGACACGTACCTCGTAGACGCGGGCCTCATGCCAAATGCGAGGGTCACGTTTCAAGCAAAACGCGGACCTCGCGTCTTTTGTCAAACGCAGAGGTCGTGTTCCAACCTCAGACGCGAACCTCACAGTCTCTGCCAAACGTGATGATTGTGCTGTTCTTTGAGACGCAGACCTCAGGGTCGCGTTTCAACATTAAAACACGGCTCTTTGTAGCTTCACGTTTCAACACAAATGCAAACCCGAGAAGCTTCGCGTTTCAACTTCAATGCGAGCCTGTGAGCTCCGCGTTCCAATACAGATGCGAGCCTGTGAGCTCTGCGTCTCAACATCAGAGTGAGGTCCGCGTCCAGCGCAATACCCGTGTTTCTGCTGTAATTGACAACCACAAACTTGGTCAGTTACACCCCATTTTCTCTCCACATAATGAGGAATAACTTTCCATTATCGAGAGATTTAAGTGGTTGGTTACATACCCTCCCATTATAGAGAGATTTAAGTGGTTGATTACACTCCAAAATCTTCTATAAATAGCTATGGATAGTTAGGGAAAAAGAGGGAGAGTTCTGGAGGAGGAACTCAAGAAGCCATAGGCCAAAAGAGGAGAATCTCTAAAAGACACTTGATACTTGATGCTTGAAGCTGGATAATCACAGAAGGCTGAAAGTTAAGCACAAGGCTGCTGAATACATATTGTGCTGGAGGAGAAAACTCTATAAACTTGCGAGTTCAAGTTGAGTTTCTAATCTCTTTGAAATTTTAGCCACTGATTAAGGTTTCATATCTGACCAGTGCGCTTCCAACGAGAGTAAGAAGATTCGAAGATCAAGCTTCTGGTTCGACTCGTCAACGGAAAATAAGAATCACTCTCCACAGCTACACGAAGAACTCAATATTTAATGAAGGGGAGATCCAACCATTCTTCCCTCTTTTGTAATCGGATTATTGTAATTTTTTTTTACAATCAATAAAGAATTTACACGCCTTCAATTTTTTCGAGAAAACATGATATTATAAATGTGGTATGAAACCAATTGAAAGCTATTAAAGATTTGCGCTCATTATAATAATAATATTCATTGAGAAAATAGTATACAGTTTGATATTGTTATAAGTCAACTTTTTAATTTTTGTTTTTTTGATAAAATATGTAAAAGAGAGATGAGAATGAATTGTGAGACAACTGTTTGAATTTGTTTGAAAATATAGGGAAAAATAAAAAAATTCAAAACAAAAAGAAGTACTAGTGCCTAGTTCGGATTTCGGGTTTGTTTTCCTCTTGCCCGCACGGGCTTGGGGTTCGTCCCCAATCCGCACCGCTCATAGGTTTGCTTGGACACAGGTTTTTCTATCAAGCTAGTTTTGCTACAAAATGTAGATATTTATATTATTTTATTTTATTTTATTCTCTTGGAATACCTCGATTTTTTATTGTCACTTTTAGACACTCAGATTTTGTGAGGAAAAGTCTTCTTATATTAACTTAAAGTAGTTATTAAGTTATGACTCAGTAATAAGAATAAACGAGAGTGGATTGTAAATAGCCCGGAGCTCAGTTTAAATAGTCAAAAAGAAAGAAAAAGAAAAAGAAAAAGAGAAAGAAAAGAAAATAACTTTGAATCTAGATGGTTCTTATATCATTTTTACCACCTCCAACATTGTGATGAAAGTTAAAAAAACATTTAATCAAAGCTTTGAAACTGTATTTTGTACATGAAACACATGGTACCCATGAGACTTGTTCAATATTTGCTAATTTTGGAGGGACCGACTGACCAGGGATAGAGAAAGGCAACAAAAAAAAAAAAAAACCTAGCACCAATCGCCTTCAAACGGCCCAACTAGCCTGCAATTTGAAAGAGAAGCACGTGCCAATGCCATGGCACGCATCTACTTAATTTTAGTTTTACTGCAAAAATTAAGCACTCATATCATTTATTCAGTAATTATCGGATCTAAAATCAAGCATGTGGACAAAAAATAAGACTCATGTGTTTCAAGTTTTTTCCTCACTAGTTTGGCGACAATCTGGACTCAACGAATTATAAAAGACCGTATTCTCTTTTCTATTATTACAGAGTCATAGAATCCCTATTTTTGATTGAAATCGTTTTAATATAACTAGCTCTGCCTTTTAATGTGCAAAAAGAATTTCATATCTCCACATTGTTTAGCTTGGTCGTTTTTCCTAAAGGTACTAGAAATAAACGATATAAACTATTTATTCTGATAACTTAGCGTTGTATATCAGAGTTCACACGCATCTGCCATTTCGTCAGGAAAAATACCTAGTTTTAGAGAAGTGCAACATGTTAGTGGGTTCGGTTCATGTGTGTGAGAGCCATACACACATACAATAAGAAGGCCAATCACGCATTGACACGTGTATTATGATCGTCTTATAATATGTTAAACCAACAATAAGAGGATCAATCACGCATTGACACGTGTATTGATCGTCTTATAATATGTTAAATCTCTTATAATATGTGTATGGTTTAACATATTATAAGAGGATCAATACACGTGTCAATGCGTGATTGGTCCTCTTATTGTTGGTTTAACATATTATCAGAGGATCAATACATGTGTCAATGCGTGATTGACTCTCTTATTTTATGTGTATGTGGCTCACACACGCGCTAAATCTCAAGTTAGTTCTCTACCTTCAAAAAAAAAAAAAAAAAAATCCCTTTTTTGATTTTTTTTAACATTAATTAAAGGAAAAGGAACAACTTTCAGGTGAAGTGATTTGCTACAGCAAAAAATCTCTTTAACATGTAGACTCTTTAGGCCCCCACGTGCGAGGGGAGCTGCGCCCACTCCGCCAAACGATCACCAACTCCTCCAATCCGAGCATAAATGTGTGACCATATTAATCTATCCATCAATGATCACCAACTCCTCCAATTAATTAAAAAAACCCCAAAATAAATTTGAATCACATTTGAGCTAATTAATTCACATTGGCCATAAGATTCTCACCCCAGATCTCTCGCCGGCAAATTAAAAGGTGCAGCAGCTGTGATCTGATGGGTCATCAGCACTGAGCAGTCAATTTTTTGAGTGGAAATGGCAACAACACAGTAAAAGGCCACCAAGAGTCTCTCTCTCCTTTTATCACTGTATTTGTCAGCAGTATAGGAAACAGGCAGCAACAGATCTCAATGCGTTATATATATTGATGCTTGACGAGAGGTCTCAGGTTATTAATTAAAGGGAGCAGTAAATGTTTGAAAATACCACTATTTTGTGCATGTCACCAGCCGCGGGCAGGTAACTTGACCGGTGGTGAGAGGATACCAGTTCATGCATCATCATAATCTTATGAGTCATGTATGACTCTATGAACACATGGACTGCAGCATGTGTTGTTATTCTTTTTTTTTTTTTTTTTTTTTTTTGAATTTTTTTGTGGTTATTAAGATACAAACAGAGAGGGGTATAGAAAGTACTTTCTCTGGGGCAACAGCTAATTTTTTTTACCAGTATCCGTAATAAGCAATTAATTTGAATTTAGAAGTTAAAAGGGGTTTTGGGATGGATTTTGCAATATGCTCCTGAGTGATGGCTAAATTCCACCTCTGGCTGTTTGATTCTTATGTGATAACTTTTTGCAGTTACCTCTAATGGCCTTTTTTTTTGCATATTAGTTCTTCCTGTTTCCCGTGTCTATTACTATATGGGCCTATTTGGTTAAGGGTGGAAGTGAGGAAGTAAGGAAGTGAGGAAGTAGTAATAGTTCCCTTTGGAACTTGAGAATTGATTAGTAAGATTTTCGGTGTTTAGATGTTGTTGGGAAGCGTGATTTGAAAAATGTTATGTCTTTTCCAGTGTTTGGATGATAATGTAAAAATGGAAATGGAAAAGTTGACCACAAAGTTGACTGCAAAATAATATTTAAATAAAAATTAATTAAGAAAAATAAAAAATGAACTGTAATTTGAATGCAAGTGAGATTTATATGATTAAAAAATTAACTGTTTTGTACTACAACTTATTACAAATGAGATTTACATGACCACAAAATTAACTGTAGCACTCAGGAAGTGAGGAAATGGTTGTGTAAAAGAGAAAAGAAAAAAGGAAAAGGGGTTTTCTTTTTTTTTTTTTCTAGTGTTTGGATAGATAGGAAAGTGAGCAATTATACTTCCTCATTTCCTTAGTTCCGCCCACTTCCTTGCAACCAAACACGCCCTATGTTTCAATTATTATGTTTGAAGGGAGTAGAGACAAATAGTAAATAACATTCATAAGAGTAAAGAAACAAGTTCATACACATACTTTGCAATAACTTTCAAAGAATTTACAGAAAAGGGAAAAGCAAATTTTATTGATGGGGAATGTCGACACTATTTCCTTAAAATTAATTGTGTTATCAAAATCATACGACAATGTCTATGTATGCACCTACTTATTTCTTGTAATTAAACATCAAGTTTCTTACATATTGATCTTTAAAGACTTAATTTATGTAGCAAACAGTTAATTATGAAGCACAATTGTCTAATAACCAGCTGACATCTATATATAGATCAGCTCACAACAAAAACTACAAGTACTTATTTATTGCAAAATCCTAAAAAACATTCAGCTAGAATAGTAAGAAAGATAAAACACTAAATTCAACCTGCAGTTTAAACATAACAGAGCGCCGTCTGTCACGTACAGAGAGAGAGTGATGATGATAATGAAGCCGACAAGGACTAGCATGCATTTTACAAGTGCAAACAAAGCCATTCCTTCTCTTGCTTTTTATACCTTACCAAGAGACTGTTGCTAATTTCTAGTTTTGAAAAAGTATAGGACTAACTTGCGAAAGAGAGGGATAGAAAGAGACATAACATGACATCTCACTCGCTCAGTCTTTTACCCAAAATAAAAAAAATAAAAACAAAATAAAAAATAAAAAACAAAATGAACAGAGTACCCGTGCATCGCCGCTAACTTTTTAAAGTTGGGCACAGAGCGGCAGCGCGAGGCCACACGACAACTGAAGCAAGCAAACCCAACCTCAGAGCCCGCAATATAAAAATAACCGAGAATAAAAACTGGAACCGAAGCACAAAAAAAAAAAACCACAACAAAAGAAAAAGCAAGGCAAACGCCGCAAGCCCGAAAACAAAACCAAAACCCAACGCCACTGCTCTCTCTGTCACTCCCCCCACTCTCCCCCAAGACCCCAATTTGAAACCTAAAGATGGAATCTTTGGCCCTTTTCTACCGTTTCGGGCGAGGGTTTCACTCCTGAAGCGGTTTCTTGATGCGGGGGCGAAGGGACTACTACTTCTCTTCTCCTGCCGCGAAAGAAGAAGGGGGAGGGTGGTGGTGGCCTGCTGCTCTGATTATTTTCGGGGGTTTGAACGAAAAAAAACTAGCTTTTTACTTTTTTCTTTGAGAGATGGCGATGGTGGTTGGCGGGCAGGGGCAGGGCGGGAAGAACCTGCAGCAGATGGATGCTGGCAAGTACGTTAGGTACACGCCGGAGCAAGTGGATGCGCTTGAGAGGGTCTACAGCGAGTGCCCTAAGCCCAGCTCCATGAGGAGGCAGCAGCTCATTCGAGAGTGCCCGATTCTGTCCAATATCGAGCCCAAACAGATCAAGGTCTGGTTTCAGAACCGAAGGTATATAACCTTTTCTTCCTTTTTTTGAATTTTTTTTTTTTTTTGATGCTACTTGGGTTTGAATTTGGGCGAAATTAGTTATTTAACTTACAATGGTGGTCTTTTTCTCTCTCGATGTTTGAAAAGTGGGGATCCCTGTAGAAGTTTTGAGACGGGTCTGGTGGAATTTTGAATGTTTCTTTGTTTTGGAGCTTGAGGAACAATGGGTTGAATTCGGGTCTTATTCTGTTTAATTGTTTAGAGTTGTAATTTCCTTACGTATCTCTCCTATGCTTTTGGGGATTTTTGCCTTGTTCTAAAAGTGTTGAAATGGTTTAAGAATTTGTGTGCTTTTTCCCTCCTCCAGTCCGATTGTGATAAGCACTGGGTTTTCCCCTTTTTTGAATGGATTTTTCTGGCGATCGTCTTTGTTCCCTTCGGCACTCGAGGGATGTGTTCTTTACTATTATAATGTCTTTTTTGTCAAGATTAGAATTTTTTTCCTTCAAGTGTTTGCTTGCAATTTGGCGCCTAAGTTTATGCCTTTAGGCCATTAGCTGTGACTGGAGATTCTATGCACCTTCAGTGTTGCTGTCAAATTCAGTTTTTTAAAAATTGTTTTTTTTTCAAAAATAAAAATTAATATAGCCACTTATTCCGAAAATTTGTTTTCGTTTTCAATTCTGAGCTGATCTTATCTGGGTCTTTTACTATATTTTCTATCTGCATAATGCTTATCTCTAAAGGAAAGTTTGTGATGGCCTTTCAGTTTTCGCTTTTGCCTTTCTCTGTAAGACCGTAACGGGTTGTTTTTTCTTGCGCAGTTGCTTCTTTCTGAAACATCGGTTCATTGTTAAAGTTACGTCTTTTTGGCTTTTAAAGCCTGGATTTTTCTGTTTCAAATTTTTTTTCCTTAATGATGTATAGAGTTTAGTATTATGGGTTGTGTGCCAACAGAATAATTGAAGAAAATGACGCTGAACAGAAGGCTTAGGTTCAAGTATTATTTGATTGTTTACACATTTTTATTCTGGGTTTCTGCATCAGATCAGAAGCTTTCCTATGTGCCACTATGGGAAGAATGATTACCTCAAGCTTTCAATTCTTATACGTTAGCATGCAACTAGGAAGTTGTATAGTATTTGTCTGCTAAAGTTTTTTTTTTTTTTTTTTGGCCCCGAATGATACATTGTAGCAACTTATTTCTTCACGTGTTTTTGTAGCCTGATAACTAACAATTGGTTTATGTTTAACTATTCAGATGTCGTGAGAAACAAAGGAAGGAGGCTTCTCGACTCCAAACTGTAAACCGAAAGCTGACTGCAATGAACAAGCTGCTGATGGAGGAAAATGACCGGCTGCAGAAGCAAGTGTCTCATCTTGTTTATGATAATGGTTACATGCGCCAACAGATACACACTGTAAGGATGTCTTAGTTATTATTTTATTAGCATTATTTTTGTGGCCTGAAAATTAAACATAAGGTGGGTCAAGGTACTAAGCACACGATTAGCATTATGTATTTTTTTCCTTTTCTTTCTATTGCTTTAGGTTGAAGTCAAATTTAAGAAAAGAGTATTTGTCCTTTGGTTACTTTTTCAAAACTGACCGAAAGGAGGATTTTCTCCCGTGTCTCGTATAGAAACTTTGTCCGTCCATCTATCCGTCTTCTCCCTCACCTCCCCCTCCTTCCTCCCTAAGCTCCCTCTCTTTCCTCCTCCTCCTCCTCCTCCTCCTTTCTCTTCCTCTCAATTTTTTCTAACCAATCAATCGGTCTTCCATTGACAACAGCGGTATACTAGTTTAGCAACCTAATTTGTTTAGAGCAAATAGTAGATTCAAAATTTTAAATGTTCTGATTTACTGTAATGATGTTCTCTCTCGTTTGATCAATTTTAATTGCTATGACCACTATTTGCAGGCAACTGTGGCAACTACAGACACAAGCTGTGAGTCTGTAGTGACAAGCGGTCAGCACCACCAACAGCAAAACCCAACACCTCAGCATCCTCCAAGGGATGCTAATAACCCAGCTGGGTAATTGATCCAATCTTATTAATTCTTGTTTAATTGCATTTTTTTTACTTTTCTCATCATAAATTCAATTCCTTGGGGTTTTCATCTCTAGTCTACTCGCAATTGCTGAGGAGACCCTGGCAGAGTTCCTTTCCAAGGCGACTGGAACAGCTGTCGAGTGGGTTCAGATGGTTGGGATGAAGGTGATTGTTATAATCTCTTTTGGGGAATACTAATTTACCTCTGTGCGGTTTTTCCTATCTATTTCCTACTATGGTTCCATGTCCTTATTTCTTTCTTTTTTTATCTCTTTTTTAGCCTGGTCCGGATTCTATTGGAATCATTGCTGTTTCCCATAATTGTAGTGGTGTAGCAGCAAGAGCCTGCGGTCTTGTGAGTCTAGAACCCACAAAGGTAAATCTGTTTCCAAAGAATCTCATCAGTGCACAACATTCTCAAAACAATTTTGACGAGAGTTCTTTTTCAGGTCGCGGAGATCCTCAAAGATCGCCCATCTTGGTACCGCGACTGCCGTGCTCTCGATGTGCTGACTGTTATCCCTACTGGAAATGGAGGGAATATTGAGCTTATATATATGCAGGTCTAAGTTTATTTATTTACTCAGCAGTAATGTTATTACTGTGTACCTCTCATTTCTCTGATATCTGTTATATTTAATGTTAGACGTATGCGCCCACTACTTTGGCATCTGCACGGGACTTTTGGACTCTTAGATACACTACTGGTCTTGAAGATGGCAGTCTTGTGGTAACCTCTTTATTTCTAACTATGTTCTGTTAAAAGATTTCTTTAAAATTATGTAGTTTATGAATTTGATTAGCTTTGCTATGAATGTTGAATACATCTTCTAGTGCTTAGTTGGCATAAGCAAAGATTGCTTACATGTACACTTTTTATTTCATGGTCTTGTTCCATGGATTCTTTCCGCCTAAAATTCTTGCTATCTTGTTACTTGTTCGCACAGATCTGTGAGAGATCATTGACTTCTACGATTGGTGGTCCAGCTGGACCTCCTGCTACCAGTTTTGTTAGAGCTGAGATGTTACCCAGTGGTTATCTGATTCGACCTTGTGAGGGTGGTGGTTCAATGATCCACATTGTTGATCATGTGGATTTGGATGTGAGTATTTTTTTTGATTTAAACCATTTCTTAATTTTGGTTGTCTGTTGTTCCATGACTGATTTTCTTGTGTGGTTGTGTGGTTTAGGCTTGGAGTGTGCCTGAGGTTCTGAGACCCTTGTATGAATCACCAAAAATATTGGCACAGAAAATGACTATAGCTGTAGGTCTTCACAACTTACCATTAACAAGTGTCTGTATAATAATTTAAAATTTTAGATTAAACTGTTAGCCTGTTCTCTCTTTTCAGGCATTGCGTCATATTAGACAGATTGCACAAGAAACCAGCGGGGAAATTGCTTATGGTGGTGGACGACAACCTGCTGTCTTGAGAACATTTAGCCAGCGATTGAGCAAGTAAACGTTTTATTGCTATTTTGTGCCTGTTCATTGTCCTGGCATTTACCTTATGCTTGATCTGAACTTTGTGTTCATTGAATATTTGGCAGGGGTTTCAATGATGCTGTGAATGGATTTACAGATGATGGCTGGTCATTATTGGGTAGCGACGGCGTTGATGATGTGACAATTATGATAAACTCATCACCAGATAAGCTTCTTGGATCTCATGCCAATGCAGCCATATTCTCACCCATTGGAGGTGGCTTCTTATGTGCAAAGGCCTCCATGTTGTTGCAGGTTTTTATTCTCATTCTTTGGGTCTATGGATTTTCTTTATTTCTAGTGTTAATTTTTTATTGGATGCTAGTGATTCTGTGCAAATGCTATATATATATATATCTGTGTGTGTGTGTGTGTGTGTGTGTGTGTGTGTGTGTGTGTTTAAACTTTTGCTTGTTCTGTTGCCATCATGTGAAAATATTGGTTGAGCTGTTTGGGAAAACTGAGCTTACATCCTGTTAATTTTTTTGATGTAGAATGTGCCACCTGCTTTGCTTGTTTGCTTTCTGAGGGAGCACCGTTCAGAATGGGCTGATTGTGGCGTTGATGCCTATTCTGCTGCATCATTGAGAGCTACCCCATATGCAGTTCCTGGTCTGAGGGCTAATAGTGGCTTTTTAGGTGGACAGGTTATACTGCCTCTTGCTCATACTGTAGAACATGAAGAGGTAGTCAAATTTCTCTTCCTTGAATAAAAGTGCCTGGACCTTTTTCATGCTGAAGTTATATATTTTTCCTTCTCATACTGCAGTTTCTGGAAGTAATCAGGCTAGAAGGTCATGGATTTAACCAAGATGATGTAATGTTGAGGGACATGTTTCTATTACAGGTTTGTTTCTAAAATATGAAGACTATTTTAGGTGTATGAATATGAGAACTGCTGGGCTCATTCCTTTTAGCTGTTTGGTTTTCTGCATGACAGCTATGTAGTGGAGTTGATGAGAACTCGGTTGGTGCTTGTGCCCAGCTTGTATTTGCTCCTATAGACGAGTCATTTGCTGATGATGCCCCCTTGCTACCCTCAGGATTCCGTGTCATACCACTTGATCCTAAAGCGGTGAGGACATTTCAAAGTTTAGCGAGTTGTGATGATGAATTTCTTCAGGAACTAGTTAACATTCTCTCTGCTATTTCTTTTAAAAAGCTAGTTTTAGGACTGAAGTGTTATATATTTTTAAATTAATGGAACAAAATGTATCAGTTTTACTTGTTAGCAAGTTGTTCCTGAACATCTTTAACATCTTATTTTTACCGTGGACATTCGCCCATGGCACCAACTTCTATCCAGCCAATATAGTTGTGATATTTCCATAATTTGTTTTTAAAAAACTGATTTCCTACATTTTCAAAGAAATTATTTTGTAATTGTTCTTCTTCAGTGCTTATTCATCTTATCCATATTCCCTTGCCTTTTGATGTTGTGTAAATATGGTGTCTATGATGTGCTACAGGATTTGCCTGCTGCCACTCGAACTCTTGACCTTGCATCAACACTGGAGGTTGGACCTGGTGCTGCAGCACGCACTGCAAGCGATAATGCATGCAACTTGAGATCTGTACTGACTATTGCGTTCCAGTTCACATTTGAGAATCACCTTCGAGAAAATGTGGCAGCAATGGCCCGACAATATGTCAGAAGTGTTGTAGCATCAGTTCAGAGGGTTGCTATGGCAATTGCTCCTTCACGGTTGGGCGCCCAGCTAGGAGTGAAGCATCCACCTGGATCCCCTGAAGAGCAAACTCTCACCAGGTGGATTTCTCGCAGCTACAGGTATGGTGCTTTTTTGAGTTTACTGTTACATTTTTGTTCACTTGAAGACTATTTGACCCTCATGGAATTTAGATGCAATTCTTAGATTTCTGTTTAAGTGACACCTATGATCTTCTCATTGAAACGTGATTTGCTTGTTTAATTGATCTTGTTTAGCTTATTTTCCTTTCTTACAACTGACTACTTAATTGAATGTGCAAAAGCCTAGTTGTAGTTTTAATCCTACAGGTCTTAATTATTGTAGAAGTAACTACCATAATCATTTTGTACAAAAAAGTTTTGTTGACATTGTTTAAATTTTATAGGTTTCATACTGGAGTGGAGCTATTTCGGGCAGGCTCCCATGCTGGTGGTGATACCTTGTTAAAGCTCCTGTGGCAGCATTCTGATGCAATTATGTGTTGTTCTCTGAAGGCAAGTTTGAAATTGCTCCACTGATATCCGGTTATACTGTATTTCAAAGTTGGATTATTCTCAAAAGTCTATGGTTGGCCAAACAACATATTTTGGCATTTATATATTCTGCAGCAAACACCTGTATTCACATTTGCGAATCAAGCTGGTCTTGACATGCTGGAAACTACACTCATCGCCCTCCAAGATATAACCTTTGAGAAGATACTTGATGATGGTGGCCGCAAGGTGCTCTGCAATGAGTTTCCAAAGATCATGCAACAGGTTAGCATAAAGAACACTGATCTGAAAGATTAATCACATTGTGGTATAGTTTTCTTGCACACATTTCATTGCTGAGCTTATTTCGATTTCGTCCAGGGATATGCTTGTCTACCCGGTGGTATATGCGTGTCGAGCATGGGGAGGCCGGTATCCTACGAACAGGCAGTGGCTTGGAAAGTTCTGAATGAGGAGGATTCACACCACTGTTTAGCTTTCATGTTTATTAACTGGTCTTTTGTTTGATAATCCTTTTCCTTTATGCATCTTCTGTCTGCTTTTGGGAATGATGGGGGCTTTGAACTCTTTTTATATGGGCTTCTAGTATAAGAAAATGCAATAGGATGAAACAATTATGGATTGTACTCAGTGAGTTATGCTGACAGCTTATCTATATGTTTGTTCACTGTGCTATCCCATCCATGCTTTATAAAGCATGTCTCTTCTCTCTTTTATGCTATAATTTCCTAATTTTGCTGTGTATGATGTGATAATTATTCATCTCATCACAGTTTTGTCTGTGTCCAAGGATCTTTTTCCAAGTGCTGTATGAAGAGTATTTTTCTGTTTTGGGACTGGCATTTGAACAAAATCCTGACTCATTGAAAACTTGACCAAGCAAGAAACCCAGCTCAAGAGCTAAAAGCCTGAATGAGTGCCGAATTTGTTCTCTACTTTCAGACACTTGCAGCAGGGTCTGGCGGAGGCCAGCAGGAGAATCTCATGCTGATAGAGTACATTTGAAATGACTGTAGGGCTACATCATATCATATCTGTCTCACCGAAGCAGACATGAACGTGATGCTTTGTTACAGTGTACTACAAGCAAATCTCGCTTCAAAGTTGAAAAGGTTTGAACCCTGCTGGTGATCAAGTAGGAAGGAGATGGGATAAAGTAGAGAAAGCAGCTTTGGGACTGGAATTTGAGTCTTGTCCTTGTCTCTCTTTTGGTATCCATTGGCTATGGAATTAGAATCAGGACTCGGATTAACCAAAGATACCCACATCTACTCCACTACTGCATTATTTCAGACAAGTTTGGTTGTCCGCATGTGCAAGTTATAAGTGAAGAATTAATTTTCTTAAAATGAGTAGTTGTAAATGTGATTGGGAAAATTTATTGTTAATTATAGTGTTTGGTACAACTGTAAACTAAAATAGGAAGTCAAATTTCATTGTTTGATTGTTTTCTTAGAAGATCTGCTAAACATAATATAACTAAACATTTCAAGTAATTAAATTTAAAACACAAGCACTACTTAATTAATATATAAACAGAAAAATATTAATGTAATAATAAAATTTAAATAATGCTAATGACACATTTGTAAGATTTAATACATGCAAATGAGCCTGCAAATTTAATAAATATGGGTTGCAAACTTACAGTCACCCTATCAAAGAGGCCCTTAATGCAGCCTCAAAGATTTGAGAGAGAGAGAGAGAGAGAGAGAGAGAGAGTGGCCAGAATCAGAGAGTGGCAGGATTCACTGAACCTGTCTCATTCAGCCACTGCAACAGGTGTTGATGTGATGGCATTATCTTCACCTGTCTCAAGCCACCACAGTAATTAATCAGCTTGTAGACGTGTCCTACAGTCTCCATTGCCTTCAATCTTCAAGCCATCTGAACAGTGAAACTCAAATCAGTGATTTTAAGCTCTCAGGCTGCAGGCAATGTCCTCATTCTGAGCTCTCAGGCAATGTCCTCAATCAGAGAATCCTCAAACAGACTTCTGAACTAAAAGCCGGTGGTTGGAAGGCTGTTGGTCTCACTAGCAGTACTCTACTCGTTCAATAGGAATAACAGTCAAAATTCGAACAAAATCTAATATTTTTTCTAATGCTTTATAGTTTTCACATCGTATCAGTTTCATGGGCGTACCCATTAGTGGGCTGGGCCGGGCTACAACCCGGCCCATTTTTTTATATATATAGACTTAAAATTCATTTTTTGTTCATTTTTTTAGTTAGAATTTGTTGGGATTGCCGGTTGATTGGCTTTGACTCTTACTTTCTCTGTGGTAGTGGAGTAGATTTCGAATCCTTTTGAAACTATTTCTTGAATTAGAATCCTGACTGTTAATTTTGTGCTTTAAATTTATCTGTCAGAATCTAGAAATTAGGGGAGATGTCTTGTTCATTGTATAGGAATTTGGGAAATGAGAAGCTATATTGATGGTGAGATGCAATTAAAATGGAAGAGATTTAACGAAGCGATGGTTGTGAATGTTGATGACATGATGTCATTCAAATGAGAATACTGTTTTGGCTTTTTTTTAGTAAATTTATTTATAGTTCCGCTCCTGAATGTTGATCCCTTTTTATTTTAGCTTTTTTAGTAAATTTATTTCTAGTTCCGCTCCTGATTTAGTAGAGAATATTGTTTTATTCTTTTGATAAGTTCATATAATTCATAAGTATATGCTATAAAAAATAGCAGCCCACCCCAAAAATTTTTTCTAGTTCCGCTCCTGATCAATTCTCCTCAAAATTTGTTAATAGGTAAATATTCTAGTGTATGTGTGTTTCAAGGCGATGTGTACTTGTGATTTCAGACATTGTTCTCAAAAATTGATGCATCATCATATTTGATAATAAATGGTTAAATAAAAAGAATAAATCCAAATAAGTACTAAGCAATGGTGGCTCAGAATCGCAGTATCCATATGAAAATGAAGAGAGAGAGTTTGGGGCCGTTTGTTTCGCGTAAAACTCCGTAATTCGTAAATGACTTACTACCCAGTTACAATTACGGTGTTTGTTTGGACCGTAATTCGTAAAAGACTTACGTAACTTAACTAACACTCACTTGCAACCCAGTTACGACTCACTTACAGTCCAGTTACAGTTAATTTTGTGGTCATACAAATTTGTATTATTTCTTATATTAATATTAAAAAAATTTAATATTTAACTTTTTAATATTTATTTGCAGTATTAAAACTTTTAAAATCACCAAATAGTTAATTTTGTGGTCAACTTTTTCACTTACGACTCATACATTACGACAACCAAACACCGTAAAGTACAATACACTTTTCCACTTTACAATTTTATATTACCAACCAAACACCGTAAAATTTACATACATGTAACTCATTTACAATTGTAAAAGACTTTACCAATTACAACTACGAATTACGGCCAGTTACGACAACCAAACAGACAGTAAATCAGTTACAGCTCCTTCACATGGTTAGATTATGCAAAATTTATAGGTATTTAATCACACTTTATCGGTCAACAATTCTTTATTGAAATCTACTTCAAATAATGAAGATCAATTTTAGCTAGGTCCATAGCTTACATTGTAACATAGAAATTAGATTGGCAGAATCTTTTTCTATTTGGTTTAGAGTTTCTTTTATATAAAAAAATTTGAAATATTTGAATTTTGAGGGGCAAAATGTGCTAAAATATTTCTCGCTGGAAAATGAGGAAGAATAAAAATCTCTGCAAAATACTGTCACCACCCACAACTCGCCCAGCAAGTGACCCGGCTTTCTCCCACGGGCCCTACAGGCTCGTGAGCGTGACACGTCAGCACATGCCCGAGCGATCCTCGCATAATATTTCCGTCCGATCTTGCACGCCGTATTCTCCCAACATAAATACCGGCTTGACGCCACGCCATCAGTCCATCCCCTATTAAATAACCCAAGACAGTGAGCTTTACGAAAATACCCTCGCCAGATCAGCCACCCACCTGCATCTCTGACACGCCAAACCCCCCTGCATCTCTGACACGCGTTGAAAAGGATCACATGGTTAGGAGACGTCCAATCGCAGTAAAAAAGCTGGACGTGATTCGACGATCGAGATCGTACGAACCCGAGAGCGGACTACGGATGAGATTCACCACAATGCGTGGTGTTGTTGCCGCTGGGGGCTGCTTGGATTCAAAGGTGGCGAAGTGGGAATAGTGTGGTAGTGTTATTTCTCGTATTTACTATCTGTTTGAATACTTAAAAAAAATGAGAATTTTTTTTATACAGTCGTTTTTTTTACTTTCAGAGTGTTACAGTTAATTTTATGATCATATAAATCTCATTTGTAATAAATTATATCAAAACTATTATTTTTGTGCATTCTAATTACAGCTCATTTTTTTCTTAATTAATTTTTATTTTAATATTATTTTACAATCAACTTTGTAGTTAACTTTTTCACTTCTACTTTCACGTTACTAACCAAACACTGAAAACACAATATACTTTTCCATTTCTACTTCTCAATTACCATCCAAACACCAGAAAAGATGCACGCAAATTCTTATTTTTCAAAAGGAAAAAAAATCTGCTTCCTCACTTTCGCCCACTTCTCTGAATCCAAATAGCCTCAGCTACATTAGTTTTTATTGTGTACATGTAGTGGTCAAATTCTGATCCACATTAAGATCAAGACCTGTATTTCTCACTACAAGAATCTCCCAAAAACACCAGTAAAGAAAGCACAAAGCTTGCAAGACAGTGATGTTATCACACCAAGCCTCCTGGCTCCAAAATTGAACTCGAAGTAAGAGCAGGTAAGGCGACTCTGGCATTGATCCCGGGAAATACCAATCCATGCCATACCACCAGTTGCTAAACCAAGAGGAAAGAACTCCCATTGGCTAGGCAATGGCATTCAACATGAGTACAGACGGTCGGACAGAGGATCAGATCCATTATCACGCATGCCTTCCGCTCCTGCATCCTACACTCTTGAAGGAACGGAAGACATGAGCCCCAACTCTCGTCCAGCCCACTCTGATCAGGAACCAGACAGATTGACCAGACAGAGGCTTCAATCATACCCACCCTTCCTGATAGTGGGACATTGTCACGAGAACCGACATTTCGTGACCAGGTTATCACGAGAACCGAAATTCACGACAAAACGTCATTAAGGCGCAACCGCCATCTTGACCATCTGCATCCTCTCCTTCTCCTTCCTCCATCGGGCGAAGAAGAACGAACAACAACTCAATCTATAAGAATAAGAAATATCAGGGGACAGAGAAAGCCTTCTGAATATGAGCCTCTCATTTTCAGAATACTCTCTATTTATAGACACAGAAGTAGAACTGCTTCGAATTTGAAACTTTCACCACATTTGAAGAGACGGTTTGAATCCGACATTATTTTGCATGTCAGATCAAGCGAATTTGGTCCAACTCTGCCACACGATCCCCTTATTATGAAGTCAAGACTTGGGGCATTGGTTCGCCAGCTGTCTTCACCTATTTTCAGGGAAGGTTCAGAATGCGAAAAGACATTTTTGACCAAGGTCTTTAGGATTGCAAGTGACACCTCAACTTGTCAACGCAGAGCCAACTCATTTCACTCCACTCTTTCCCTTGGAGCTTAGAGAAAGAGAGCGAAGGGGCATTTTTAGCGATCACATTCTGGCCCATATCAAAATTAAGATACATGTCCCTCACCATCAAATCTTCCAAAGACACCAGTAAGGAAAGCAAGCTGAGCGACTCCCCAGAGAGCAGCACCCAGAATATTCCTCAGATCATTTTCTCCTCCCCGAGGAATTGATAATCTCGAGGATATTCATCCTTCTGAAACCAGTGTTTTCCGTCTTGAGTAAAATAACCTCCACAACCAACTTCATCGGCTCCCTCCTACATTTGTGGAGTTTGTTACGTCGCCAGATCATCTTATATTTCACACATGGTCCACGACTCCTACTTCAACGCAAGCAACTATAAAAAGGAGCAATATTGCTCCCAAAATCAAAGGTAGAATCTTCACCGTTACAGAAAGAATCGCAACGCGGAGATAATGCCGTTATTGAATCCGGCATGACTCGCACTATCAAGAAGAAAACTTCTAGGTATATAAAACAATAGAAAATACAATATAATGACAGACTGAAAAATAGCAGGAAATAGCCGAGGGAAAAATAGTAATCATCTAGTCATTTTTGCTACAAAAACAAAGTTGTAGGTCTACTAAATCCACTATAATTCTCTGAAAATAGTGATATCTTTTCCTCTCACTTGTCGTTTTCCCAAATTGAAATTTTTACTTAAAACACGAGTCTTTGTGGCTGTTTTTTTTCCCCTGCTCTTCTAGATTTAGATTTGAATTACAATTTGTTGTATGGATAAATTTCCTTTGAGATTTTAGGTCTATAGCGTAGCGGCCCACTATTATCCTGATTGCTTTTGTCGTTGTCGAGTGCGAGGCCCACGTTAGGATTGTTCGCTTAAAGTACACGTGTCAGAATCATGGCATGAGAACGCTGTCCCCCATTCTCCCCGCAAAAGCCACGTTGTCGTCAGTGGTTGCTGCCAGGCGTGCAAGAGAGCATGCGTACGACGCTTGTTTCAGTCCCCAATGAAAGGCCCCTAGTTTTCTAGTTTCTTACAACAGTGCCACTTGGAGCTGGAAAATGGGTTTAATTACGAGAATGCCATCAGAGACTTATGGATGTGGATGGCCATCACACGCGTGGGGGGTGACTATATGCGACGGTCACCGAGGGTTTTGGCCATTTCCAGTCTTTGTTCGATTCAGCTTTCGCGGCGTGTTAACGATCTGAGCTTTCTCCTGCTTTTACGGCCAAAATCTCGATAGCTTGCTGTAAAAATCTCATCTCACCTCTCTCTCCCTCCTCTGAACGAAATCAGACTGGGCTGAGGTCGGCGGGGATCCCGGTGCTGGGGTTTGACAGCAGCAGGGGTTATGATTTGGTCCTTTGTAGAGGGATTAGGGTTTGAATTGTGGGTTGATTTGACCGATCTTCGGCTCTATTTCTAGCGATTCGAGTGCAAGAGCTCATAATTTGCTCTGGTTTAGCGTTCCTTTTAGGGTTTGCTTTTAACTAGGAGTTTGGCAATTGTCAGTTGAGAAAAGGAAACGCGAAGTCAAACCCTTTTGTTGGGCCACGTGCTCCTTGCGCTAGGTGCGTGGATGGAGCCAGTTAAGCTAGCGTGAAGCGGCCGAGCTCGAAAGGTTGAGCATTGAGAAGAAGAAGAAGAAGAAGAAGAAGAAGAAGAAAGTCGTGTTTTTTTTAAAAAAAAAAAAATTGAAGGAAGAGAAGAAAATGGAGGAGAGAGAGTCCATTAAGGCAGCAGCTGAAGAAGTGTCGCTTCAGTTCAAAACCCTAATGAACTCGGAGGAGGTCGACTCTCTCAAGCAGCTTCAACACCTCATGTAACAATTCTTTGCCCTAGTGCTTCTCATTTTAGTTTATGCTGTTGGTTGCTGATTGAAGTGCTTCATTTTCTGTTGTTGTTGTTGTTGTTGTTGTTGTTGTTATTATTATTTGTTAAACTTTATACACTGGTTGTTTAGTTTTTATCAATTGTTCAAATTCTAAAAATGTGTTCTTATAGAAATTAGTGAGGGTGTATCACATTATAGAAATTGAAATGAACATGAAACTGTTGATGTAGGAGACCAATGGGCAAGACAAATAACATGCCAAAATAACTTGACCTGTCGACAACTCTTTGTTTGCACAGTTGACAGGCCTTTATCGAGAGACAGGAGTTTTCAGACCTATCGACAACGCTCTCTTTGGTCTGTTGACAGGCTTTTTCCGAAAGACAGGTTCTGTTCGTTTTTTCCCTTTGTTGTCGATAACACTCTTCAGCTGTCAATAGCTCTATCATGTATATCTGAGTTCACTTAGGATTCTGTTTTGAGTTCCAAATTTAGATTCCTATAGATTTTACACTTTCTTTATTTTGAATTTTTTTCTTTATTTTGAATTTAGCTTTCATAGATAGAATAAGACTTTTGTAAACTTATCTTTTTTCCCGAGTCATCTTACATGAAAATCGTTATTTTAATGGTCGATGGTCGTCGTCACACACTCGCTGATTCGTATGTCTTATCTGACCATCCCTCTCTATATTATAATCTTTCTTCGTCGCCTTTAATCGCAAGAACCTACCTCCCGGATGGGATTCGTCTCGTATTCAGCGCAGAGGCAGACTTCGGGGAAAGTCATTGTCAGTAGGGAAAATGGTGACTTAGTCGGAGACGGTTGTGAACAAAACTCAATTGCAACTGATCCAACAATAAACTATGAAGCCCATTATATTCTTATTTTGTATTGAATCTTTTATTCAACTTTTAATCAATAAACTTTTGAGTTTTTCTCATATTTGGTCGTGGATTCGAGTTCTCTTGGCTCGTGAATTCTGATCGTTCTTGCTCGTGGATTCAAGTAGTTACCCTTACCTAAAAATCTCTTTAGGATTCGTCAGTGCTAGAACGATATCCCTGTCTGCGTCAAGTGGTATCAGAGCTTCGGCGAACGCTTCGACGATGGCCAGAAATGACGACGATCAACCAAACATGCCCACAAGGGTGGATACTTTGAAGGGAGGCTCAACACTGTTGAACATGGTTCACAGTCGCGATCTCGGCCGCGGACTCGGCGAGCACTGAGACAGATCGGTCTCGGCGACTCGGATTGGTATCGGGCGATACGCGCAAAACACTACAAGAAAGCTCAAAAAATTATGAAAAAATCACGACAAATCTTAAAAAAATTGTAGACATCCACATTCATGTATTACATGTCCAAAATATTTCACCTAGCACACTAAACATAAAGCGAAAGTATAAATACACGCGTCGTCGGTATAAACATATCAAAATACATGCACAATATAGTAAATTGCACAAACTACATTCATAAATACATGCTAATGTAGTTATTTTCACATTGAATTGCGCTGAGGCATAAAATCGTCATCATAATGCTGAGTTGACCGAGTCAATTCCGATTCTCGGCCGAGTCGGTCTCTGAGTTGAGTCGACCGACTCGTGACTCGGACTCGTCTCGGAGCGGGCCGAGACGGATACGACTCGGCCGACTCGTCTCCGACTCGACCGAGTCTTTGAATCGTGCTGTTGAATCAACCATGAACGTTGTGATTCAGGAACTTAAGAAGATCTCCCTCAAACTTGATGATCGAAACTTAGCCGATAGTACGCACAGAAGCGGGTTAGATCGTCCAGCAGATAACTCTCCGCCACCACCTCCACTTTCATCAGGTAATCCTCATCCACCACCTCTGCCTCTCTCAAAAAAATCCTCGCCCAGAACTCCCACCACTAAAACAATACCTCTAATTCAACCACACCTACTAGTATCACCCTCATATCAACCACCCTCATATCAACTATATTCAAACTAACCACTCTCAAATCACCCATATCAATACTCTACACCACCAAACTACCCGCTACGATATTCCCAAATTGATGACTTCTCCGACAAGGAGTTCAACAACCCTGATTATCAGTATGACGACGTTGGAGACGACGGCCTAGCCTACAAAAGGCATAGGAGATACGCTAATCCTAATCCAAATAGAAGAGGCGGATTTCCTAGACCCCTATAGGGATGCTAGAATCTCTTACCCTAATCAGGGTTGGGAAGGAGGATACCCTAAATCCTAAGGAGTACAGGATGAAGGTTGATATTCCCTCTTTCAGCGGGAATCTTGCTATATAATTCTTTCTGGATTAGATCTACAAGGTGGATAAATTCTTTGACGTGAATTATGTTCCCACGAAGAAACAAGTCAAATTTGTGGCATACAAACTCAAGGGAGGGCAGCTGCATGGTGAGATCAATTATAAATCTCACGAAGGCGTCAAGAAAAGCAACCTGTAATGGCATGGAGGCGCATTAGGCAACTTTTATAAGGTAGATTTCAACCATCTGATTATCAACAGATCCTCTACAATTAATTTGAGTAATGCAGGCAAGGTCGAGGACTGTGACAACATACACGGAGGAGTTCTATTGCCTCGTGTCGTAGTGTGATTTGTCACTGACAGAGGAACAACAGACTAAAAGTATATCCGCGGGTTAAAATATCCCATCCAGGAGCGTGTGGCCCTTCAAGACTTATACTCGGTTGATGAAGCTCAAAACAGGGCCATGAAGGTTGAGAGGTTGCAGAACAAGGCCTTACCCTTCAAGCACTCAGCAGAAAGGACATCTGGCGGCACAAGAGATCATACTAGTATGTGTGGTTGAATTAGAGGTATTGTTTTAGTGGTGGAAGTTCTGGGCGAGGATTTTTTTGAGAGAGGCGAAGGTGGTGGATGAGGATTACCTGATGAAAGTGGAGGTGGTGGCGCAGAGTTATCTGCTGGACGATCCAACCTGCTTCTGTGCGTACCAACGACATCCGCCCCTACTACAAAGGTCAAAGAGAATTCATATACCAAGCTCAGGGTTGACAAGTGCTACAGGCATGGAGAACTCGGACACAAGTCCGATGAGTGTCCAAAGAGGAGGTTCGTCAACATGACGGACTATGATGACGAAGATGAGGTACTAATCGAGACCGAGTCGGAAGACTCCGACTTTGTCGAAGAAGGAGAAGCAGCCATTGTTGTAACAAATCGACGCTGTGATACCAATTATTACTTTCGGAATCGACGTTTGCGGAACTTGACAATATGATCTGTACTTGCAAAAGGAAAACTGTTATAAAGCAAACTAGCAATATCTAGACAAAAGAGTAATAAAAATAACACGAGGATTTAACGTGGTTCGCCCAAACTTGGCCTACGTTCACGGGGAGAGAATATGAGAGTTTTATTAATAAACTTGATACAAAAAGATCTAACCTTCTTCTTTATGCAATAAGAGTATTCACATTCCCCTTGAGTTCAGACATAGATTACAAGAGTATTACCTTCTCTCTATGCATTTTCGCCTTGCTCTTCTCTTTCTTAGCTTTCTTGGTGTTCTCCACCTTATCCGGTGCCTTTCTGTTTTTTAATGCTGGGTTGCAACCTTTATTTATAGGATTTTACAATACAACTTTTATTTGAACTATGAAATGATATTGGCCATTGAATGCGTGAAGAATCTTGATCAACCCTATTAGGAGTTGATCTCCATTATCTAGAAGAATTCTACCCCTTTAATCTTTAGAAACAAACGTTCATTAAATAGAAACTGAATCTTATTAGTAATCCACTAGAAAAGGAGACTTGCGCCTGAAAAGGAAACTGATTTTGCTTTAGGAAATGCCTTGAAGTCAACTTATCATGGGGATTAGCCAACTAATTCCTGCCATTAGTTGACTTATAATCTATATAGTCGGTTATTGTATAATGTTTCTTCTCTATTTCTGCCTCTGTATCTGCCTTAGTCGATTGGTCTTGTGCGTTAGTCAACTTATAAACTTTATCAGTTGACTAATCCGCACCTGCTTGGTTTGCTTCTTTTGCTTCAAGTCATCATCTTCTCCAACTCGATTGGATCTTCTTGGACCATCATCTCTTCTTGAAAATAAGGCAAAATTCAAACAGCCACCTGCTTTATTCAGCAGTTGCTTTGCAGCCAAAAAATTTCTGACACCACGCAAAGACATCAAACCTTCTATTCAAGGTGTTCGGTCAAAGATAAAGTTTGCAATCTTTTCATTGACAATAGAATCTGCAAGAATATCGTCTTTAGAGTACTTGTGGATCATTGGAAACTAGAGATAAAGCCGCATTATCATCTCTATGACATTGGGTGGATCAAGTAAGGCCCACGTATCAAGATAACGAATCTGTGTCAAGTTTCTATTTTCATTGGTAAACACTATCAATATTTTGTTACTTGTGATGTCATTGATATGAACAAGTGCCATATTTTTTTGGGAAGATCGTGGCAACATGACCATTGATGTTACCCATCGAGGAAGGGAGAACATATATGTGTAACACTTGCCTTAATTAAGCATCCTTTTTCCTAAATATTCATATCTTAAAGGGTAATGGGTAATGGTATGCATGCTTGATACCCTAGTTATTTCATGCTTATTAAATGGGTATGTATAAAAATGTATACATAAGTATTTATACATCCATGTATATAGGTATAAGAATACCCCCACATGTGGTCAACTTACCACCATCTCCCACCATACTTGTACCTCATGGAGAGGGGGGGAGACATGGAGCTTGACATAGGGCATGGTGTAGGGTAGAGTGATGGGTTGTATAGGGGACATTTGGCACATTTTTGTGGGGAGTTAGAGACTATAAATAGGGGGTGAAGAGGATTAAACCATTTTGATCAAACTCTCTCTCTCTCTTCACAAACTCTCTCCCTCTCTTCCCTTTCCTGCAGCAACAACAGCAGCAAAGGAGCAGCAGCAGCAGCAACAAAGGGACAGCAACAGCTGCAGCAGCAGCAACAAAGGGACAGCAGCAGCAGCAACAAAGGGCAGCATCAATATCAGCAGCCAACAGCCCTATTTTCCCCCATTTTCCTTTCTTAAAAACACCCTTTTTCCTTCACAAATTCCCACTTCTCTTCAGTCCACATACTAGAAAAGGTTTCGTATTCCTCCAAAGAACCGTTAGAACGAGTCAAGGGGAGTGTCATTGGTCAAACGACTCCGTTGTAGCGGGATATCAAACTTGAGGAAGAGCATACCACTTCAAAGGAGTGAGTAGAACATATGAACCTTTGTGTTATGATAAATAGACATAAAAGTAAAGATTTCGAAACTTGCTTATTCTTGTTACTTTATGTATCCTAGTATATTGGTAGTATATAATGCATGTGATTGTTGTGTGTTTGGAGGAAGGGACCGGGTTGAACCGGAGGTGCGAGTAGGGGAGATTATGCGGTAGCGCATTGGAGGAAGGGACCGGGTTGAACCGGTGTGGTAGAAGGGGAAAAATTTATTGCATGGATTGATGCGTAGGAGGAAGGGACCGGGTTGAACCGGAGGAGGCCGAAGGGGGAGCCTAATGTAAGGTCAATAAAGTATATTGGTGCGACTAAATAGAAATTCTATGTTGAGATTGTATATATATATAAACCCTTAACATTGAATCTGGAATAACTTCGTATACAGACAAATATTACATAGGTTAGTCGACTAAGTCCCTGGGATAAGTCGACTACAGGTGTAACGGTCCCAGTAAAAATTTTTCCATTTAATCACAATCATCTCGTATAATCCAAACGTGGGGCCCATCAAGGTATAATACTTCCAATATAATCATCAGAACTCTTCACTATACATCAGAATTTCTACTAAGATAACATCGAGACTTATCATGTTAACACCATGGTTCGAAAATCTATAAGAAACACAATCTATAATTACCATATCAGGATATATATACATACACAGTTAGAGTCCAACACCAGGTCCTTTAAAATTACAAGTCAAGGGTGATACCCAGTTAAAGTACGCATGTTTATACAAAATCATATACATAACAAAAGTAACTTCTAAAACAGTGGTTCCGGTGATGATTGCCCGCGCAATTGCCCTTAAGCGGGTCCCTTGCCCTTGTCCAAACCTGTAGGTGGAGTTAGAATAGAGTGAGCTTGACGGCTCAGTGAGTAAAACAATATTTAAATATGCCTATCAAGTAGGTATACATGGCTAAATTATCCGGTTGACATGTGTGTCGTTATACTATTTTTATAGGATCTTATAATTAGCCAGGAACCAAAACAGAACACAGTAACAAGGCCTTACTAGTCGACTAGGCCACCTTATAGTCGACTAAGGCTAACTGTAAGTCGACTAATTCTGAAGCTATAGTCGACTAACTTTACTTCACACGTATCTGCTTCTCTGCTGGCAGCCAGGGACTTATGTAGTCGACTACCCTTCCTGGTGTAGTCGACTTGGTCAAGTACTAGTCGACTTGAAGGTCCCCTATAGTCGACTAAGTGTGGGTCAAAAAGTTATGTTACTCTCTGTATGTCACCTATAGTCGACTACCCTTCCTGGTGTAGTCGACTACACAATTTATTAGTCGACTTGTAAGTTGACTGTAGTCGACTAATCAAGTTCAAAACAGGTTGTTAACTCTCTGTTTGCTCTCTGTATCTGGGATTAGTCGACTGCAGTCTGTCTGTAGTCGACTAACCCTGCTACCCAGCAGTTTATCTGCCTAAATATCACACCTATAGTCGACTAATTCTGGGACTTAGTCGACTAACCTACCCAAAAATTGCCTGTTAAGAAGTTATCCCAGATCAAATGTTAAGGATTTATGTATGATTATATCATAGGATTTCTATCTTAGCAATATCCATATACATACAATATAATCTCCCTTCTACGCCTCCGGTTCAACCCGGTCCCTTCCTCCAATACAAAAATCGTAAAATCTCCCCTTCTACGCCTCCGGTTCAACCCGGTCCCTTCCTCCAATACATCATACCATCATATAATATCAATATGCAAGACATATAATAATATCATGGACTCATAAACAAAAGTAGTAAGTACTTGCGGAATTGAAAACACATGAGTCTTTATGAGGTAGCTAGCATTTCTTGATATCACAAACTATGCATGATCCCAAAAATATTCATAATGTCAAGTACTTGTTTATCTCTTACGTTTTAGTTCATTTCCTACTTCATTCTACTCATCATGTTATTAAGATTAACATGTTCTACTCACCCTTGAAGTGGTATAATCTGATTTTTGCTGCTGCCCTTTGTTGTTGCTGCTGCTTAGCTGCTGCTGCTGCTGCTTCTTTAGCTGCTGCTGTTGCTCCTTTGCTGCTGCTGCTGCTTTGCTGCTGCAGGAAAGGAAAGAGGGAGGGAGTTTGTGAAGAGGGAGAGAGTTTTAACCAAATGGTTTAATCCTCTTCAACCCCCCTCTATTTATAGCCTCTAACTCTCCATAATAATGTGCCATGTGTCCCCTATACATCCCATCAAGTCTACTCTACTCCATGCCCTATGCCAAGCTCCATGTCTCTCCCCCCTCTCCATGAGGTACAAGCATGGTGGGGATGGTGGTAAGTTGACCATGTGGGGGTATTCTTATACCTATATACATGGATGTATAAATACTTATGTATACACTTGTTTATACATACTCATATAATAAGCATGGCTTACTAAGATATCATGCATGCATACTAATCCCATTACCCCTTATGATTATTTAGGAAAAGAAATGCTTTAATTAAGGCAAGTGTTACATTCTACCCTCCTTATGGAAGTTTCGTCCTCGAAACTTAACGTACCTTGGAACAAATGCGGATAGGCCTTTCTTATCTCCTCTTCCCGTTCCCAAGTGGCTTCTTCTTTGTTTTGATTTCTCCATAAGACCTTGACCAAGGAAATATTTTTGTTTCTCAATTGCTTCTCCTTGCGATCAAGAATTTGTACTGGTTCTTCCTCGTAAGACATGTCTTCTAGTATTCGTAGAGGTTCATAGGAGATGACGTGATCAGGATCGGGCACATACTTCCTCAGCTGAGATATATGAAATACATTGTGCATCCTTTCTAAGGCAGGGGGTAGGGCCAAACGGTAAGCAACCGGTCCAATTTTATCCAGTATCTCAAACGGACCCACATATCTAGGGGCTAATTTGTTCTTACCGCCGGTGCGTCTCACCCCCCTTCATTGGAGATACTTTCAGAAAAACACTATCCCATACCTCAAACTCCAGTGGTCTGCGACGATTGTCTGCATAAGCTTTCTGTCTGTTCTGGGCTGCTTTCATCCTTTCCTTGATTAGCTTGATCTTCTCAGTAGCCTCTTGAATTACATCAGGGCCGAATAGTCTTCTATCCCCAACTTCCTCCCAACAGATTGGTGATCTACACCTCCTCCCATACAATGCTTCAAATGGAGGCATACCGATAGTGGACTGATAACTATTATTATAAGCAAACTCCACTAAGGGTAAATAGTTGTCCCAACTCCCCCCAAAATCCAGTACACAAGTTCTCAACATATCTTCCAATATTTGAATGGTCCTTTCTGACTGTCCATCCGTTTGGGGGTGGGCTGCTGTACTGAGTTGTAATTTAGTGCCCATAGCTTTGGACAAGCTTTTCCAAAATCTGGATTGAAATCTAGGGTCCCGATCTGATACAATGGATTCAGGTACTCCATGTAATCTAATTATCTCTCGGACATATACCTGAGCCAGTCTTTCCATTGAATAATTGATCCGGGTAGGCAGAAAATGGGCAGATTTAGTGAGTCTGTCTATCACTACCCAGACTGTATCCAGTCCTTGGGACGTCCGAGGAAGTCCAGTGACGAAATCCATAGCAATTTGACTCCACTTCCATTCAGGAATAGATAAAGGCACTAACAAACCTGGGGACTTCTTATGTTCTGCCTTCACTTGTTGACAGACTAAACATTTGTGGACAAAATTAGAAATGTCTACCTTCATTCCATCCCACCAGAAGTTATGACGCAGATCTTGATACATCTTTGTGCTTCCGGGATGAGCTGTATAAGGTGTACTATGAGCTTCCTTCATTATTTCTTCTTTGATCTCTGCTACATCTGGCACACATAATCTGCGTCCAAGCCTTAGTACATCACCTTCTATTTGAAACTCCTTGAGTTCTCCTCCTTGCACTTTCTTCATAATCTTCTTTATTTGAGTATCTCCTTGTTGGGCCTCTTTGATCTTGTCGTATAGATTAATTTGAATACTTGATTCAGTTGATACTCAGAATTAGAAGGATCAATGACTCGCACTTCTATTTGCATTTCTTCTAGATCTCTTAATATTCTTGCTTGACGAGTCATCAAGGCGGCCAGGGTCCCTCCTGATTTCCGGCTCAAAGCATCAGCCACCACATTGGCCTTCCCAGGGTGGTATTGAATAGTAATATCATAATCCTTCATTAGTTCTAACCACCTCCTCTGCCTCATGTTCAGTTCTTTTTGTGTGAAGATGTATTTTAAGCTCTTATGATCAGTAAAAACTTCACAAGATACTCCATACAAATAATGTCGCCAGATCTTTAAAGCAAAAATCACAGCGGCTAATTCCAAGTCATGAGTGGGGTAATTTCTTTCATGGGTCTTCAATTGTCGGGACGCATAGGCAAATGACTTTTCCATGTTGCATTAACACACATCCCAATCCCAGTTTTGATGCATCACTAAAGATGACAAATCCTTCCGTCCCCGAAGGTACAATTAAGACATGAGCGGATGTCAGCTTAGCTTTTACCTCCAGGAAGCTCCTATCTTGATCTTCTCCCCATGCAAACTTCTTATTCTTTCTAGTTAATTGGGTCATTGGTGTCACAATTAGAGAAAATCCTTCTACAAATCTTCTGTAGTACCCAGCTAATCCCAAGAAACTTCGAACTTCAGTAACATTAGTGGGTCTAGGCCAGTCTCGGATTGCTTCGATTTTTACCGGGTCTACTGATATTCCTTAGATATAATATGGCCAAGAAACCCTACTTGCTCTAGCCAAAATTCACATTTCTTCAACTTTGCATAGAGTTGCTTCTCTCTCAAGATTTGAAGGACAGTATTAAGATGTTTCTTGTGATCTTCTATATTCTTTGAATAGACCAGGATATCATCAATGAATACTACTACAAACTGGTCTAGATATGGTTGAAAAATCCGATTCATTAAGTCCATAAATGCTGCCGGGGCGTTAGTGAGTCCAAAAGGCATGACTAGAAATTCAAAGTGTCCATATCTTGTCCGGAAAGCTGATTTGGACACATCTTCAGGTTTGATCTTCAACTGATGATACCCCGATCTAAGATCTATCTTAGAAAATACACAAGACCCTTGTAATTGATCAAATAAGTCATCAATTCGAGGAAGAGGGTACTTATTCTTGATAGTTGCCTTATTCAATTCCCGGTAGTCAACACATAGTCTCATACTCCCATCCTTCTTTTTTACAAATAGTACAGGTGCTCCCCAGGGAGATACACTTGGCCGAATGAAACCTTTGTCTAATAAGTCCTGCAATTGAGTTTTAAGTTCTTTCATTTCTGCAGGGGCCATACGGTACGGTGCCTTAGAAATTGGGGCAGTACCGGGTATTACATCTATTGTAAATTCTACTTCCCGATCTGGGGGCAGGCCTGGTAAGTCTTCCGGGAACACATCAGGGAACTCATTCACAATTGGAATAGTCTTAATATTTACATCAGTCCTGGTGGTATCCAACACTGAAGCCAGAAATCCTTGACACCCTTGCTTCATTAACTTGGTGGCCTTGATGGCTGATATGTGAGGTATATCATAACTAACTTTTTCTCCTTAAAAAATATACTCCGGAGTCCCTTCCATTTTAAAGATAATCCTCTTCTTATTACAATCCACATGAGCACTACAGGCAGACAACTAGTCCATTCCTAGTATGGCATCGAACTCCATTTCGCCTAGCTTAATCAGATCAATAGATGTCTTCATTTCTCCAATTATCACTTCACAATTCGCATATCTAGTGCTAGCTATCAAATTTTCCCCTATAGGTGTGGACACAACCAACTGAAATCCTAGGGGTTTCGATACTTGATTTAGTTTATGAGCAAAAGCACTAGATACGAATGAATGAGTAGCTCCAGGGTCAAACAATGCATGGGCAATATGCCCTGATACGGAGATCATACCTTCCACCACTGCATTTGAGGCCATTGCTTCCCGGTGGGTCAATGCGAAGGTTCTGCCTTGCACCCGAGGTTGCTGAACCGATGACTGGGTTGCAGCAGAACGTGGGCATTACTGGGCGGCATGAAGTTACTGGCTTGTCCTCTGGGAGGATTCGTCCTCATGGTCGGCCTTCCACTTCCTCTACTCGGCCCCTGGCTCCCGCGCATTGTCGGACAATTTTTTCTTAGATGTCCCACCTCTCCACAATTAAAACAAGACCTGTCTAGGAGGCAGTTTTCAAAATGGTTTACTCTACACCTCTGACACCAGGGAGCCTCCGAGATTCTGGGATGGGACGCAGAGGTAGCTTGTGCCTTCGAGGGAGTGTTTCTGTTTCTCAGCCATGTCCTCCCGCCTCTGGCCCCTCCTCCTCTGTGAAAAGTGGTGTTAAACCCAGACCCCTTGCCACTGGTGGGTCCTGATGCCGTCACCATTGGAGGTCCTTGATAACGGGGGCGCTAAGAATTGGGAATTTCTTCCACCCAGTCTCCCTGACCTTCTTGTATGTCCATTTCTACCTCCAAAGCTCTTTCTACTGCCTGGAGATAATTCCTCAGTTGTAATGGAATCAGTCGGCCACGAATCTCCGATCTTAGGCCCTTTACGAACCTCTTCGTCTTTTCTGCTTCACTCCTTACCAAGGCATCAGCATACCTGGATAGCTGAGTGAATTTCTGATCATACTGGGACACATTCATAGAACCTTGACGTAGTTCCAAGAATTCTGTCGCCATCTTATCTCTGGCTGTCTCCGGAATGTATTTCTCAGTGAATTTGTTCACCAAGAATTCCCAAGTGATTGATTCCCTTACATTCTTCATACTAAGCTTCACTGCCCTCCACCAATGTTCCGCTTCCTTCTGGAACATAAAAGAAGAGGACACCCTTTGTTCATCAGTGCAGCTCATAACTTCTAGGATCTTCTCTATTTGAAGAAGCCATGCTTCGGCTTGTAAGGGGTCCGCTTCTCCTTCGAATACGGGCGGTTTCATCTTCTGAAACTGCTCCAGTGCTCGGTGGGAGTTGTTATTGCTCGCTCTGGTCATTAGTTGTGCGAGCCACTCCGGCATTACCCCTGGAGTTCCCTCATTCCCTCTTATTCGAACTTCAGAGTCTTCATTATTATCCACGGGGTGCGCGCTCCCCATCTCGCTGTAGTGTGTCGTATCGGGCGACAGGGACTCATCAGGTGGTAGTTGGTTCAGATCCATTTGTTCTCCCCTATAAAAGTAAGGGCGTCTAATCAACATACCACACAATTAGGAGTAAATTGGGATAAAACTTTAGTCTCATGTAATCATGTCAATAACATCACTTTTGAAAACAAGCAACTCGTTATATATATATAGGTACATCCATCATGTAAATTGGGATAAAACTTTAGTGTCATGTAATCAGGTCAATAACATCACTTTTGAAAACAAGCAACTCGTTATATATATATATATAGGTACATCCATCATGGATACAAAAGGTATTATACTGACATGCCTTCCTTCTGGAATATCCGAACTAATCCATGTGCATTCATATGATATATGCCAGGGTACATACAACAACCCTAAGGATATCCATCATCTAACATATTAGGCCTATACGTATATATATACATCAAAAAGTGCCGGCTCCAAGGTTCACCCTTCGTAGGGTAGAGTATCCCCACTAGAATCTCCGCTAGTGCTGCTGTTATCACCCATATCTTCCTCAGGATCTTCTTCCAGTGATTCGTCCCCGGCGCAGCACCAGTCGTCTAAGTCATCATAAAGATCCATATCCTCTTCCCACTTTTCGTTCCAAAAGACGCCTCCATATGTAAATCCTCTTCGGGTTCTTCTTTTATCATGCTAGAGTGCTCCGTCACTGCTATCTCAAATGAATCTCCCACAAAGCTTTCTGTGTCGACATTGGTTGGTTCAGGCTTATTAGATGCCTGCGACTCAACCTCCTCACAATCTACTCAGTTTAGGGGTACAATCGTTTCCGCTGGATCAGTTTCGTCCGACTCGTACCCCCAGTCATGGAATCCGCCACCCAGCTCTCACTCGAGCTATCGGAGCTAGAGACTGGCCAGTATACATCGGAGCCCCCCATCTACATGTAAACAAAAAGGTCGTATCAATCTCAAGTCCATGAAATAGTCTCAATCATACGGCTATCATCAAGAAGCAGCATAAATAGACACACTTGTAACTATACTTATCCTTAGTCTACTCATAAGTCTTATGTCTTCAGAATGACTTAGATTCAATAGATAATTTAATACATTCCTTGACACATAGACCAACTACTTAACTATGATCACATGTTTGCACGTATAAACCTAACAACTTCATCATCTCTTACTCCTTCCACTAATAAACCTTTGCTCTGATACCAACTGTAACGGTCCCAGTAAAAAATTTTCCATTTAATCACAATCATCTCGTATAATCCAAACGTGGGGCCCATCAAGGTATAATACTTCCAATATAATCATCAAAACTCTTCACTATACATCAGAATTTCTACTAAGATAACATCGAGACTTATCATGTTAACACCATGGTTCGAAAATCTATAAGAAACACAGTCTATAATTACCATATCAGGATATATATACATACACAGTTAGAGTCCAACACCAGGTCCTTTAAAAATTACAAGTCAAGGGTGATACCCAGCTAAAGTACGCATGTTTATACAAAATCATATACATAACAAAAGTAACTTCTAAAACAGTGGTTCCGGTGATGATTGCCCGCGCAATTGCCCTTAAGCGGGTCCCTTGCCCTTGTCCAAACCTGTAGGTGGAGTTAGAATAGAGTGAGCTTGACGGCTCAGTGAGTAAAACAATATTTAAATATGCCTATCAAGTAGGTATACATGGCTAAATTATCCGGTTGACATGTGTGTCGTTATACTATTTTTATAGGATCTTATAATTAGCCAGGAACCAAAACAGAACACAGTAACAAGGCCTTACTAGTCGACTAGGCCACCTTATAGTCGACTAAGGCTAACTGTAAGTCGACTAATTCTGAAGCTATAGTCGACTAACTTTACTTCACACGTATCTGCTTCTCTGCTGGCAGCCAGGGACTTATGTAGTCGACTACCCTTCCTGGTGTAGTCGACTTGGTCAAGTACTAGTCGACTTGAAGGTCCCCTATAGTCGACTAAGTGTGGGTCAAAAAGTTATGTTACTCTCTGTATGTCACCTATAGTCGACTACCCTTCCTGGTGTAGTCGACTACACAATTTATTAGTCGACTTATAAGTTGACTGTAGTCGACTAATCAAGTTCAAAACAGGTTGTTAACTCTCTGTTTGCTCTCTGTATCTGGGATTAGTCGACTACAGTCTGTCTGTAGTCGACTAACCCTGCTACCCAGCAGTTTATCTGCCTAAATATCACACCTATAGTCGACTAATTCTGGGACTTAGTCGACTAACCTACCCAAAAATTGCCTGTTAAGAAGTTATCCCAGATCAAATGTTAAGGATTTATGTATGATTATATCATAGGATTTCTATCTTAGCAATATCCATATACATACAATATAATCTCCCTTCTACGCCTCCGGTTCAACCCGGTCCCTTCCTCCAATACAAAAATCGTAAAATCTCCCCTTCTACGCCTCCGGTTCAACCCGGTCCCTTCCTCCAATACATCATACCATCATATAATATCAATATGCAAGACATATAATAATATCATGGACTCATAAACAAAAGTAGTAAGTACTTGCGGAATTGAAAACACATGAGTCTTTATGAGGTAGCTAGCATTTCTTGATATCACAAACTATGCATGATCCCAAAAATATTCATAATGTCAAGTACTTGTTTATCTCTTACGTTTTAGTTCATTTCCTACTTCATTCTACTCATCATGTTATTAAGATTAACATGTTCTACTCACCCTTGAAGTGGTATAATCTGATTTTTGCTGCTGCCCTTTGTTGTTGCTGCTGCTTAGCTGCTGCTGCTGCTTCTTTAGCTGCTGCTGTTGCTCCTTTGCTGCTGCTGCTGCTTTGCTGCTGCAGGAAAGGAAAGAGAGGGAGGGAGTTTGTGAAGAGGGAGAGAGTTTTAACCAAATGGTTTAATCCTCTTCAACCCCCCTCTATTTATAGCCTCTAACTCTCCATAATAATGTGCCATGTGTCCCCTATACATCCCATCAAGTCTACTCTACTCCATGCCCTATGCCAAGCTCCATGTCTCTCCCCCCTCCTTGAGGTACAAGCATGGTGGGGATGGTGGTAAGTTGACCATGTGGGGGTATTCTTATACCTATATACATGGATGTATAAATACTTATGTATACACTTGTTTATACATACTCATATAATAAGCATGGCTTACTAAGATATCATGCATGCATACTAATCCCATTACCCCTTATGATTATTTAGGAAAAGAAATGCTTTAATTAAGGCAAGTGTTACAACAGGTGTGATACATAGGCAGATAAACTGCTGGAAAGCCTGGTTAGTCGACTACAGACAGACTGTAGTCGACTAACTTCAGATACAGAGAGCAAACAGAGAGTTGGCAACCTGTTTTGGACATATTTAGTCGACTACAGTCGACTTATAAGTTGACTAATAAACGGTGTAATCGACTACACCAGAGAGGGTAGTCGACTATAGGTGACATACAGAGAGTAACACAACTTTTGACCCACAACTAGTCGACTATAGGGGACCTTCAAGTCGACTAGTACTTGAGTAGTCGACTATACCAGGAAGGGTAGTCGACTACATAGGATCCTGTCAGCCAACAGAGAAGCAGATCCTTTTGGGTTGCCTTCAGTCGACTATAGCTATAACTCTAGTCGACTGGTGGGTATTATTAGTCGACTATATTAGGATATAAGTCGACTAATAGACCTTATCACTATGTTCCAAGTGGGTTCTCAGCTAACAAGAAATTTTATATATAAATAGTATTATGACACTTGTCAACCGGATAATTTAGCCATGTAGACCTACTTGATAGGCATATTTAAATATTGTTTTACTCACTGAGCCGTCAAGCTCACTCTATTCTAATTCCACCTTCAGGTTTGGACAAGGGCAAAGGACCCGCTTAAGGGCAAATGTGCGGGACAAGCACCACCGGAGCCATTGCACTAAAAGTTACTTTTGATATGTATATGATTTGTATAAACATGCGCACTTTTAGTTGGATGTTGTCTTTGACTTGTAAATCTTAAAGGACCTGTTGTTAGACTCTAACTTGGTAATATACATGTACTTTGATATGATAATTGTAGACTGCATTTCTTGCGGATTAGCAAACTATATGTGTTGGCATGATAAGTCATGATTAGATCATACATGTTATTAGAATTTCTGAGGTATAGTGTAGAGTTTTCTGATGATTATAATGGAAGTATTATACCTTGATGGGTCCCACGCTTGGATTGTACGAGATAATTGTGGTTAAATGGAAAATTTTAACTGGGACCGTTACAGTTGGTATCAGAGCAAAGGTTTATAAGAGGAAGGAGTAAGAGATGATGAAGTTGTTAGGTTTATATGTGCAGACATGTGATCATAGTTAAGTAGTTGGTCTTAGGTGACAAGGAAATGCATTAAATTATCTATTGAATCTAAGTTATTCTAAAGACATGAGACTTATGAGTAGACTAAGGATAAGTATAGTTACAAGTATGTCTATATATGCTGCTTCTTGATGATAGCCATATGTTGAGACTATTTCATGGGTTTGAGATTGATACGACCTTTTTGTTTACATGTAAATGGGGGACTCCGATGTATATTGGCCAGTCTCTAGCTCCGATAGCTCGAGTGAGAGCTGGGTGGCGGATTCCATGGATTGGGGGTACGAGTCGGACGAAACTGACCCAGCGGAAACGATTGTACCCCTAAACTTCGTAGATTATGAGGAGGTTGAGTCTCAGGCATCTAATGAGCCTGAACCAACCAATGTTGACACAGAGAGCTTTGTGGGAGATTCACTTGAGATAGCAGTGACGGAGCACTCTAGCACAATAAAAGAAGAAACCCGAAGAGGATTTACATATGGAGGCGTCTTTTGGAACGAAACGTGGGAAGATGATATGGATCTTTATGATGATCTAGATGACTGGTGCTGCGCCGGGACGAATCACCGGAAGAAGACCCCGAGGAAGATATGGATGATAGCGATGATAGCAGCAGCACTAGTGGAGATTCAAGTGGGGATACCCTACCCTATGAAGGGTGAACCTTTGAGCCGACACCTTTTGATGTATATATATGTATAGGCCTAGTATGTTAGGTGATGGATATCCTTAAGGTTGTTGTATGTACCCTGGCATGTATCAAATGAATGCACATGGGTTAGTCTGGATATCCAAGAAGGTAGGCATGTCAGTATAACACCTTTTGTATCCATGATGGATGTACCTATATATATAACAAGTTGCTTGTTTGCAAAAGTGATGTTATTAACATGATTACATGAGACTAAAGTTTTATCCCAATTCATTTCTAATTGTGTAGTATGTTGATTAGACGCCCTTATTTTTATAGGAAGAACGCATGGATCTGAACCAACTACCACCTGATGAGTCCCTGTCGCTCGATACGACACACTACAGTGAGATGGGGAGCGCACACCCCGTGAACAATGATGGAGACTCTGAAGTTCAAGTAAGAGGGAATGAGGGAACTCCAGGGGTGATGCCGGGGTGGCTCGCACAATTAATGACCAGAGCGAGTAATAATAACTCCCACCGAGCACTGGAGCAGTTTCAGAAAATGAAACCGCCCGTATTTGAAGGGGAGGCGGACCCCTTGCAAGCCGAAGCATGGCTTCTCCAAATAGAGAAGATCCTAGACGTTATGAATTGCACTGATGAACAAAGGGTATCCTTCTCTTCTTTTATGTTCCAAAAGGAAGCGGAACATTGGTGGATGGCAGTGAAGCATAGTATGAAGAATGCAAGGGAATCAATCACTTGGGAATTTTTGGTGAACAAATTCACTGAGAAATACATCCCGGAGACGGCCAGAGATAAGATGGCGACAGAATTCTTGGAACTACGTCAAGGTTCTATGAATGTGTCCCAGTATGATCAGAAATTCACTCAGCTATCCAGGTATGCTGATGCCTTGGTAAGGAGTGAAGCAGAAAGGACGAAGAGGTTCGTAAAGGGCCTAAGATCAGAGATTCGTGGCCGACTGATTCCGTTACAACTGAAGAATTACCTCCAGGCAGTAGAAAGAGCTTTGGAGGTAGAAATGGACATGCAGGAAGGTCAGGAAGACTGGGTGGAAGAAATTCCCAACTCTAAGCGCCCCCGATATCAAGGACCCCCAGTGATGATGGCATCAGGATCCACCAGTGGCAAGGGGTCTGGGTTTAATACCACTTTTCATAGGGGAGGAGGGGCCAGAGGCGGGAGAACATGGTTGAGAAACGGAGACACTCCCTCGAAGACACAAGCTACCTCTGCATCCCATCCCAGAATCTCGGAGGCTCCCTGGTGTCAGAGGTGCAGAGTAAACCATTTTGGAAACTGCCTCCTAGATAGATCTTGTTTTAATTGTGGAGGGGTGGGACATCTAAGGAAAAATTGTCCGACAAGGCGAGGAAGCCAAGGGCTGAGTAGAGGAAGTGGGAGGCCAACCATGAGGATGAATCCTCCCAGAGGACAAGCCAGTAACTTCATGCCGCCCAGTAATACCCCACGTCCTGCTGCAACTCAGTCATCGGTTCAGCAACCACGGGTACAGGCAGAACCTTCGCATTAACCCACCGGGAAGCAATGGCCTCAAATGCAGTGGTGGAAGGTATGATCTCCGTATCAGGACATATTGCCCATGCATTGTTTGACCCTGGAGCTACTCATTCATTCGTATCTAGTGCTTTTGCTCATAAACTAAATCAAGTATCAAAACCCCTAGGATTTCAGTTGGTTGTGTCCACACCTATAGGGGAAAATTGATAGCTAGCACTAGATATGCGAATTGTGAAGTGATAATTGGAGAAATGAAGACATCTATTGATTTGATTAAGCTAGGCGAAATGGAGTTCGATGCCATATTAGGAATGGACTGGTTGTCTGCCTGTAGTGCTCATGTGGATTGTAATAAGAAGAGGATTATCTTTAAAATGGAAGGGACTCCGGAGTTATTTTTGAAGGAGAAAAAGTTAGTTATGATATACCTCACATATCAGCCATCAAAGCCACCAAGTTAATGAAGCAAGGGTGCCAAGGATTTCTGGCTTCAGTGTTGGATACCACCAGGACTGATATAAAAATTGAGACTATCCCAGTTGTGAACGAGTTCCCTGATGTGTTCCCGGAAGACTTACCAGGCCTGCCCCCAGATCGGAAGTAGAATTTACAATAGATATAATACCCGGTACTGCCCCAATTTCTAAGGCACCATATCGTATGGCCCCTGCAGAAATGAAAGAACTTAAAACTCAATTGCAAGACTTATTAGACAAAGGTTTCATTCGGCCAAGTGTATCTCCCTGGGGAGCACCAGTACTATTTGTAAAAAAGAAGGATGGGAGTATGAGACTATGTGTTGACTACCGGGAATTGAATAAGGCAACTATCAAGAATAGGTACCCTCTTCCTCGAATCGATGACTTATTTGATCAATTACAAGGGTCTTGTGTATTTTCTAAGATAGACCTTAGATCGGGGTATCATCAGTTGAAGATCAAACCTGAAGATGTGTCCAAGTCGGCTTTCCGGACAAGATATGGACACTTTGAATTTCTAGTCATGCCTTTTGGACTCACTAATGCCCCGGCAGCATTTATGGACTTAATGAATCGGATGTTTCAACCATATCTAGACCAGTTTGTAGTGGTATTCATTGATGATATTCTGGTCTATTCAAAGAATACAGAAGATCACGAGAAACATCTTAATACTGTCCTTCAAATTTTGAGAGAGAAGCAACTCTATGCAAAATTAAAGAAATGTGAATTTTGGCTAGAGCAAGTAGGGTTTCTTGGCCATATTATATCTAAGGAAGGAATATCAGTAGACCCGGTAAAAATCGAAGCAATTCGAGACTGGCCTAGACCCACTAATGTTACTGAAGTTTGAAGTTTCTTGGGATTAGCTGGGTACTACAGAAGATTTGTAGAAGGATTTTCTCTAATTGTGGCACCAATGACCCAATTAACTAGAAAGAATAAGAAGTTTGCATGGGGAGAAGAACAAGATAGGAGCTTCCTGGAGGTTAAAGCTAAGCTAACATCTGCTCCTGTCTTAATTGTACCTTCGGGGACTGAAGGATTTGTCATTTTTAGTGATGCATCAAAACTGGGATTGGGATGTGTGTTAATGCAACATGGAAAAGTTATTGCCTATGCATCCCGACAATTGAAGAACCATGAAAGAAATTACCCCACTCATGACTTAGAATTAGCCGCTGTGATCTTTGCTTTAAAGATCTGACGACATTACTTTTATGGAGTGTCTTGTGAAGTTTTTACTGATCATAAGAGTTTAAAATACATCTTCACACAAAAAGAACTGAACATGAGGCAGAGGACGTGGTTAGAACTAATGGACTATGATATTACTATCCAATACCACCCTGGGAAGGCCAATGTGGTGGCTGATGCTTTGAGCCGGAAATCAGGAGGGACCCTGGCCGCCTTGATGACTCGTCAAGCAAGAATATTAAGGGATCTAGAAGAAATGCAAATAGAAGTGCGAGTTATTGATCCTTCTAATTCTGAGTATCAACTGAATCAAGTAATTATTCAATTTAATCTATACGACAAGATCAAAGAGGCCCAACAAGGAGATACTCAAATAAAGAAGATTATGAAGAAAGTACAAGAAGAACTCAAAGAGTTTCAAATAGGAGATGTACTGCGATTCAGACACAGATTATGTGTGCCAGATGTGACAGAGATCAAAGAAGAAATAATGAAAGAGGCTCATAGTACACCTTATACCGCTCATCCAGGGAGCACAAAAATGTATCAAGATCTGCGTCATAACTTTTGGTGGGATGGAATGAAGGTAGATATTTCTAATTTTGTCCACAGATGTTTAATCTGTCAACAAGTAAAGGCAGAACATAAGAAGCCCCCAGGTTTGTTGGTGCCTTTATCTATTCCTGAATGGAAGTGGAGTCAAATTGCTATGGATTTCGTCACTGGACTTCCTCGGACATCCCAAGGACTGGATACAGTCTGGGTAGTAGTGGACAGACTTACTAAATCTGCCCACTTTCTGCCTATCCGGATCAATTATTCAATGGAAAGACTGGCTCAGATATATGTCCGAGAGATAATTAAATTACATGGAGTACCTGAATCCATTGTATCAGATCGGGACCCAAGATTTCAATCCAAATTTTGGAAGAGCTTGTCCAAAGCTATGGGCACTAAATTGCAACTCAGTACAGCAGCCCACCCCCAAACGGATGGACAGTCAGAAAGGACCATTCAAATATTGGAAGATATGTTGAGAACTTGTGTACTAGATTTGGGGGAAGTTGGGACAACTATTTACCCTTAGTGGAGTTTGCTTATAATAATAGTTATCAGTCCACTATTGGTATGCCTCCATTTGAAGCATTGTATGGGAGGAGGTGTAGATCACCAATCTGTTGGGAGGAAGTTGGGGATAGAAGACTGTTCGGCCCTGATGTAATTCAAGAGGCTACTAAGAAGATCAAGCTAATCAAGGAAAGGATGAAAGCAGCCCAGAACAGACAGAAAGCTTATGCAGACAATCGTCGCAGACCACTGGAGTTTGAGGTAGGGGATAATGTTTTTCTGAAGGTATCTCCAATAAAGGAGTGAGACGCACCGGCGGTAAGAACAAATTAGCCCCTAGATATGTAGGTCCGTTTGAAATACTGGATAAAATTGGACCGGTTGCTTATCGTTTGGCCCTACCCCCTGCTTTGGAAAAGATGCACAATGTATTTCATGTCTCTCAACTGAGGATGTATGTGCCCGATCCTGATCACGTAATTTTCTATGAACCCCTGCAAATACTAGAAGACATGTCTTACGCGGAAGAACCAGTGCAAATTCTTGATCGCAAGGAGAAGCAATTGAGAAGCAAAAATATTTCCTTGGTCAAGATCTTATGGAGAAATCAAAATATAGAAGAAGCCACTTGGGAACTGGAAGAGGAGATAAGAAAGGCCTATCCGCATTTGTTCCAAGGTACGTTAAGTTTCGAGGACGAAACTTCCATAAGGAGGGTAGAATGTAACACTTGCCTTAATTAAGCATCCTTTTTCCTAAATATTCATATCTTAAAGGGTAATGGGTAATGGTATGCATGCTTGATACCCTAGTTATTTCATGCTTATTAAATGGGTATGTATAAAAATGTATACATAAGTATTTATACATCCATGTATATAGGTATAAGAATACCCCCACATGTGGTCAACTTACCACCATCTCCCACCATACTTGTACCTCATGGAGAGGGGGGAGACATGGAGCTTGACATAGGGCATGGTGTAGGGTAGAGTGATGGGTTGTATATGGGACATTTGGCACATTTTTGTGGGGAGTTAGAGACTATAAATAGGGGGGTGAAGAGGATTAAACCATTTTGATCAAACTCTCTCTCTCTTCACAAACTCTCTCCCTCTCTTCCCTTTCCTGCAGCAGCAAAGGAGCAGCAGCAGCAACAACAAAGGGACAGCAACAGCAGCAGCAAAGGAGCAGCAGCAGCAGCAACAAAGGGACAGCAGCAGCAACAACAAAGGGCAGCAGCAATATCAGCAGCCAACAGCCCTATTTTCCCCCATTTCCCTTTCTTAAAACACCCTTTTTCCATCACAAATTCCCACTTCTCTTCAGTCCACATACTAGAAAAGGTTTCGTATTCCTCCAAAGAACCGTTAGAACGAGTCAAGGGGAGTGTCATTGGTCAAACGACTCCGTTGTAGCGGGATATCAAACTTGAGGAAGAGCATACCACTTCAAAGGAGTGAGTAGAACATATGAACCTTTGTGTTATGATAAATCGACATAAAAGTAAAGATTTCGAAACTTGCTTATTCTTGTTACTTTATGTATCCTAGTATATTGGTAGTATATAATGCATGTGATTGTTGTGTTTAGAGGAAGGGACCGGGTTGAACCGGAGGTGCGAGTAGGGGAGATTATGCGGTAGCGCATTGGAGGAAGGGACCGGGTTGAACCGGTGGTGGTAGAAGGGGAAAAATTTATTGCATGGATTGATGCGTAGGAGGAAGGGACCGGGTTGAACCGGAGGAGGCCGAAGGGGGAGCCCAATGTAAGGTCAATAAAGTATATTGGTGCGACTAAATAGAAATTCTATGTTGAGATTGTATATATATATAAACCCTTAACATTGAATCTGGAATAACTTCGTATACAGACAAATATTACATAGGTTAGTCGACTAAGTCCCTGGGATAAGTCGACTACAGGTGTGATACATAGGCAGATAAACTGTTGGAAAGCCTGGTTAGTCGACTACAGACAGACTGTAGTCGACTAACTTCAGATACAGAGAGCAAACAGAGAGTTGGCAACCTGTTTTGGACATATTTAGTCGACTACAGTTGACTTATAAGTCGACTAATAAACGGTGTAGTCGACTACACCAGAGAGGGTAGTCGACTATAGGTGACATACATAGAGTAACACAACTTTTGACCCACAACTAGTCGACTATAGGGGACCTTCAAGTCGACTAGTACTTGAGTAGTCGACTATACCAGGAAGGGTAGTCGACTACATAGGATCCTGTCAGCCAACAGAGAAGCAGATCCTTTTGGGTTGCCTTCAGTCGACTATAGCTATAACTCTAGTCGACTGGTGGGTATTATTAGTCGACTATATTAGGATATAAGTCGACTAATAGACCTTATCACTATGTTCCAAGTGGGTTCTCAGCTAACAAGAAATTATATATATATAGTATTATGACACTTGTCAACCGGATAATTTAGCCATGTAGACCTACTTGATAGGCATATTTAAATATTGTTTTACTCACTGAGCCGTCAAGCTCACTCTATTCTAATTCCACCTTCAGGTTTGGACAAGGGCAAAGGACCCGCTTAAGGGCAAATGTGCGGGACAAGCACACCGGAGCCATTGCACTAAAAGTTACTTTTGATATGTATATGATTTGTATAAACATGCGCACTTTTAGTTGGATGTTGTCTTTGACTTGTAAATCTTAAAGGACCTGTTGTTAGACTCTAACTTGGTAATATACATGTACTTTGATATGATAATTGTAGACTGCATTTCTTGCGGATTAGCAAACTATATGTGTTGGCATGATAAGTCATGATTAGATCATACATGTTATTAGAATTTCTGAGGTATAGTGTAGAGTTTTCTGATGATTATAATGGAAGTATTATACTTGATGGGTCCCACGCTTGGATTGTACGAGATAATTGTGGTTAAATGGAAAATTTTAACGGGGACCGTTACAATATGTGTTTGCTTGGAAGAGTAAGAGAGTTGTCATGGATCAATTCCACCAGCTACAAGATCTACAAAGAAAAGGGTGCCCTCACCTGTGTCCCGGTGCAATTGAAGTGATAGGAACTCGAGGGCGAGTTCTTTTGAAGAGTGATGGACTGATGTAGGAGACCAAAAGTATGACAAACAACAGACCAAAATTACTTGACCTGTCGATAGCTCTTTGTTTGGACTATCGACAGGCTTTTCCCGAGAGACAAGAGTTTTCAGACCTGTCGACAATGCCCTCTGCTGGCCTGTTGACAGAGTTTTCCTGAAAGTGAGGGTCTGTCAGTTTTTTCCCTGGCTGTTTGACAACACCCTTTAGATGTCGACAACCCTATTATGTGACAGAGTATCTGAGTTTCCTTACTATTTTGTTTTGGGTTTCAAATTTAGATTCTTATAGATTTTACACTTTCTTTATTTTGAACTTTCTTTTTCTTTATTTTGAATTTAGCTTTCATAGATAGAATAGGACTTTTGTAAGTCCATATAAAGGCCTTTATATTCTTATTTTGTATTGAATCTTTATTCAACTTTTAATCAATAAACTTTTGAGTTTTCCTCATATTTGCTCTTGGATTCAAGTTCTCTTTGCTCGTGGATTCGGGTCGTTCTTGCTCGTGAATTCGAGTAATTACCCCTACTTGAAGATCTCTTCAAGGTTCCTCAGTGCTAGAACGAGATCTAGCCCGCGTTGCTCGTCTTCTTTGCTTCCCCATTTGCGTCAACTCTTGAGTGGAAAGAAAATAAAATATTGTTGAATATCTCATATCCCCAGTTTCTGATTGCTCGAGTGTTCAATTACTCTGTACGGAAAAAAAAAGATCTAGTTGTTGTACAACTATCCTATTTAGAAGATGAGTTAACTGATAGACGGTGATTTACTTAAAGATAGAATAAAAATCAGTGGACAGGTAAGAAATTAGGCGTAGCTTCAATTGGAGGATAAACGACGAATTCATATTAAATCAATTGAGATAGATTGGATATGGTGAGTGGAGACCGATGAGTGTGCCAATTTGGAGTCATAGGGTTTTTCATTGAAAACATAGCGAGGAAACAAATATGGATCGAGCGAAAAGGGAACACCGGTCTTAACAGAGCTGAATGGATAAAAAGAAACCATAGAGCTAACCTTGACGAGTTTTAATAAAGGCATTTTATATAACATATTTCCTAGGATGTTAAAATTCTTGCAAATATGAGAAATCTAAAAGGAGGAAGCCATGCCTTCCTTTTGAATCATCCAACGCTCTAGGACTATTGTTTTCAAGTGCAGAATCATTTGAGACATGCTGTGGAAACTGATAAGTGCCCTGATGAAGGGTGATAGGACCACCGTTATAGAAGGCCCCAAGGCTAGAAGTATACACCAAAACAAATGTAGGTTGAGGTGTTAAAAAAAAATTGACACGATAGTTGCTAATTTGTCTTCTAAGTGGAGCAGACACTGAACTTTGGGTATAATGGATTTGTTGTTGTGATGGGCATAAATTTCCTACCTTTCTAGTGGATCAGAGGTGATTCCTATGAAATGGGTTGTGGCAGGTTAGGAAAGAAATGGGTTTGCTAAGATCATAACAACCCACATTGTTTTTCTTGCACTTAGGTGCTTCTTGCTGCTTGTCCTGGTTGTTGCAATCATGGTAATCTGGAAATAATTTGAAAAGAGAACTGGGATTGGAATTAGAGAAGTGAGATTATTATTCAAGTCGTGAGTAGACCTCTTTCCAATGTAAATCAGATCGGATGCTCTGGTTTCCAATAAGAAAATTTCCAATAAGAGAATTATGAAAGATTGTGTCAAGGGGGGTAGAAACATAAGCATAAGAAGTAGAAACTAAAAAAAAATTAATTGGTGAGTTACTCCACTCTCTCCTAATACAAGAGTACAAGTTCCTCTAACAATGTTAGTCACATGCTTTGAACTTGAGACGTCCTTGTTATCATGTAAGCCACATGTCTCATCAACTCTCTTGAAGATCCTCTAAAGATGGAACAATTGTTGGCCTCAGAGATGTGAGACCTAGTTTTAGACACATGTAAGGATATTTTCTTAGGCTTGTTCACAATTTCAGAAACTCTAATAAGAAACCTGAACTCCTATAGATGAGAAACTACTTTTTGAAGACAGATAATGTAGACTACCACTCTTTTTGGCCCCACTTGGATGATTTGTCTTCACTGGAAGACCCATTTCAAAATACTTCCTTGTACCCCATGTGCAAATTTTCAGCCATCCTCATGGATCACTTGAACTCGTTTAGCATAAGTTTGGGTCACAATTAATTCTAAGCAAGCTACACTCTTGTGCTAGGTATTCAGAACCCTAGCCATGTAAAGCAGGGAAATAAGCAATTGTGTGAGGTTGTGTTTGAAACTGAAATCAGATGACGTGGTCGAGATATAAAAAGACATTGTTCCAATTTAACAAGGCATCCTGCCAACATAGAGATATCAGTATATTATTCACGCTTTAGTTTGCCAGCACTCACTGGGCAGGTGAATTTCTGCATTCTGGGCAGGTTATACTGTCTTAGAATTGTTTGAATTTCCCAAAGCAAGGTGTGATGCCTGTCTTTTTCACTGTATATTGATTTAAACAGTAAAGCTGGTTCTAAAATTGCACAGAAAGTGGGGTAGAGAACCAGAACGGTGTTTTAAGTTGTGATACAGGTGCTTTTGGTGCATTTTAGTTTGTCCACAGGTTAAGATTGAGGCAGTAAGGTAGAGTTTACTGCTTTAAGTATACAATAAAGTTTCAAATATATCCATCATTCCAGGGAGCTTTTAGAAGAAGGGACTAGAACTATGAACACATGCTAAACGTAGCTGAATATGATGGAGGTAGATATCATCTGAGATAGATACAAAATGGGTGTTTTAACACGATCGAGAGGGATTATTGTTTATTGAAATCCAACGTGTGTGTTCAGGACTTCATTTTAAAGACAGTGGGGTTATGCATATCAATCGGTGCTGGGTTTTGTGATTCATGTAGAAATTAGCATCACGTCAGTGTGTCAGAGTATTAACTACCATCATCTTTTGATGTTTTGTGTTCCTGCCCTTTGGTTAGCAGAATCCTAAAACCATAGGTTACTGGGAGAATGTTCATGAACCTTTTTTATATGACAAGTTTCAGTTGAGTTATGGCGATTTTCTTCTGATTGTGTGGGAATAAGTTATCTTTAGCTAAAGGTGAATTACATCTGAGTTTAAAAGCTTTAGGACATTATATGGAAGCAGAAAAGTCAGGATTAGGAAAGTGTTTGGAAGCTTTGAAGTTACTGCAAAAGCTTAAGGTTGTTTAATGTGATTTTGATCTAGACATTTCTTTCTTTCTAATCTAGTTATAGCTAGCCTGGTTCTTTTTGCTGGCTGTTGTCTTTGTCCTCAGCTGTTGAATTTATAAATGCAGATTGGGAAGATTGCAAGATAGCAGTGCAGTGTTGTCACATTTTAATGAATACTCAGAGAGGTGTTTTGCTGATGTTTCTGGTGACTTCTCAAGAAACACACGGCTCTTGAAATCTATCAAGTCTGATTTAGATCACATCTTCGCAAAGTTGAGGTATGCCTTCAAACTGGATGTTTATGGAGGCAATAATTTGCCTGCCTATTAGCTTCAAGTTAATTCTTATAACTGAGATTCCACGTACTGATATTACATGATGTTTCGTATGAGATCTACATTCTAGAATTGTATGCCCTGACTATTATCAGATATGCCCTTTGGTTACCTGATTAGGTCGACCTCCATGCTTGTTGGCCTCCACATGATCTTATGGCAGGACCCTCATTTTCTTGAAATTGCCTCGTAGGAATTCGAACACCTTTTAGAAGGCGTACATTAGTTTTGCTGATGTTTCTGGTGACTTCTCAAGAAACCTCCATTTGTAGTAACTCGGATGTTCTTTCATGCAGCTTTACTTGTGGACTCTGAAAAAAGTTGTTTCTTATGTGCTCCTAGCTTTTCTCACCTTGAGTAGGAAAAAGGTTTAAATGATGATTGGTGTTCAATTGCATAGTTCTCTCACTAGCATTAGGTCCATAGCAGATTGGCTCTGCATTTCCTTGTGGCCATCTACACCATCATCATTGCTCATGCTACAAGGCTATGCTGTTGGCGTAATAACTTAACTGCAATTTACATCTGGGCCCTGAAAATGCAGGGTGGTTAGATAGGATGAGCTTAACTGGCCTCTCATTCTGATTTTTATATTCTTGACCGCAACAACAATTTATACCATTCCCAACAATGATTTCAGCTAACTAGTAAATAACTTGGTGTTATAGCAATGTACAGTGTTACCTTCTCAAATGAGTACAGTGAGCTAACCTGGGTGTGTTTTGGTGATTTGCATTGCAGGAGCATGAAGGGGAAATTATTAGCTACCTATCCTGATGCCTTTCCAGATAGTTCGACAACAATGATATTGGACCAAAGACCTGATCTGAGAGGCCCCTCGAATAATTGACAAAATTTCTTGTGGCTGCTGGCGCTACGTAAGTTCGAATTGAGCAGAGAAGGAAAATGCTTGTGGATAGTTAAAGCAGAAAGACTGAGATGGGAGTTTTCCAGCATCTCGGCCTTTTAGTTTCTGCTGTATAGAAAATTGTTGATCAGTCTTTTGAATTTGTCTGCCATTTATTTGTTTAGGTTATATTTGAGCTGTACATTGATCAGGAATAAATTATGAGTGATCTGGCTATACTTGTTAGAAAGAAAAGAAAAGGCCGTGAAGAAGCATAAGACAAACACTCTCATGCCATACTATTAGTTTGACTCTTTTGTCCAAAAGGTTTTTTTTTTTGTCAAGTATCAGAAGGAGCACATTATCATCATATTTTCTTGGCCCATTTCCTCATTTCAATTGTACGTAGGTTATCTGTGAGCTTGTAAGTGTATTAGTTTCTGCCAACAGTTATTTTGCATACACCCACCCCCCCAAGCCCCTCTCTCTTCCTATGTTGACCATTCTCAAGAAAAATTCTTTTCATGCATGCTTATTATTACTTATATCCAGTTTTTACATAAGACTGATACTTACGAGTCCTGGTGTGAAAGCTCACATGTATTATTACTCGTGTTGAAAGATATGTAGGAAGTAAAAGTGTATGCGTAGGGAAAGTCTCCCCCCTCCCTCTTTCTCATTTTTTAGAGATCATCCAGTCCTTTTCTTCTTTCTTCTCTCTTTTTTTCCTGATCTCTCTTTGGTCTCTTTTCCTTTTTCATTCTTGAAAGATTTCTCAATGAATTTTCATTTCCATTCTAGAAAGAATTTAATGCCTAATGGAATGGTAATCTGCCAATGTGGTGCTCATCCTGAGGTCAAGGCTGCATCCAAAGTGGGCCATCAATCTGTGTTGCGCGCTCTGTAAAATCGTGAGTAGAGTTGTGCTTGTGCATAACAAGATTAGTTAGAGCATGCAGGAGATAGGCTGCTAGTTCCAGGACATGGCTCCCTGGATGAAACCAGAGGGTTCCCCTGACGGCTGTTTCACGACAAGCTTGTGCGTGTTCCAGCTGGCGGGAATGCGTTCGTCATTTATAAGTTCAATCTCCTCTTGCAGACGTAAAGGAACAAGCCCTCGACCACTACCAATTTTGATTTACATGATCAACAAAGCCCATCATCAGGGCACCAACAAAAATTGAATTCACAGAGCAGTCCATTTCAAGCAATAACCAAGAATCACTCCAGGATTCGGATTCCAGATGATATGTCAAAAATTACTCAGGCAACTCTAACAAGGTTCATATAACCACTGTACTTATAATCATGAATTCAGCTGATTGCTGATTTTAATGTAATTCCTAAACAAAACAAAAATTGTTTGGGAGTTTCATTTCTTAAATAAGAAGACAAGGACAGGGCAGGTCGGTCGATTGAGCAACTCCAGCTTGCAGCTAATCCAACTCTCCATAGGCAGGCTAGATGCAAATGATTGAACAGTTTCCAGTTCATCCCTGAAAAGAAGACACACTAATGAGAGGTGCAGTCTAACACTAATGTCAAGCTAACGTTTGATGTCAGGTTCCCGCACAGACACCATAAGTGGTGCATCGAATAATAATGCGGGAGGGGAAAACAGGGCAGTTTGCAGGCGCTACCTTCCACCAGGATGTCCCACATAAACTACCATGCTGATAATTCCTCCTGTCTCAAGCATTCTGCTTGCAGCCTGTAGAGCCAACAATGTTGTGGGTGATCTTGTGATAATTGTTTTGTCGCCTCCTGGAAGATAGCCCAAGTTGAATGCTACAAGCCTGGGGTATTGCCATTGAAATGATTAAAGCAACCTCAGACATGATTTTACACCGACATTAATCAAACACTTTGGCTGAAAAAGGATCTATATAAATGCACACAGAAATAAAATCAAACACATAACAAATTGTCTTATGCCATTACTGCTGGTTTCTTCCTTTTGTTGGGGACGTGGTGACATGTGTGGATGTGTTGGCGGAGAAGTTCTATAAGAGCCACCTCCTTTCAAAGCAAGCATCTCCATGGCTGAATGCTTGCGTGTGTTGGGACTTGGGAGAGGCAATGAGGGTGTAGCCCAGCTGTTTTACAAAGAGCTGATTTTTTTTTTTTATTTAACCTGGTGCCAGTGGGATTGGACCCCAGACTCTTACCACTGTAAACTAAACTGTGAAGAGGTTCCAGAACTGTGTTACAACAATCAGACTCCGTAACTTTGCCTGAAAATCAAAAGACACTCATTTGTAGGTGTTTGATATAGATTTAGATGGATCGGAATTTGTTTTGACTGATAAACTGTAGACGGCGTTGAACAAGGAGGGGCAAGTCTAATTTATTAGGACGGATTAAAAATGGATAAGTTTTAATTTATTTGGCCACCAGGTATTTTTAATTTTATTCCTAAGATTTGATTTGGAGTTATTTGGGAAGTACAGCTGGGTAGATTGTTCTTTTTAGTTATTTATTTGTTGGTTAGCTAAAGATTCGTTTGTAGGGTATTACTTAGAGAAGACTAGTTCAGATTTATTCATTATTATCCAAAAAACACTACATATAAAGGCTAAATGAGATGGTTCTAACCAGTTGAATGAACAAAGCCTTGAACTGAGCTTTGTTATAGGTTATGTTCTGGTAATCTTCTCTGGTTATCTTCTTTTCACTCTCTCCTCTCCCTCCCCCCCCCCCACTCCCCCCTCTCTCTCTCCCCCTAAACCCCCCCCCCCCCCCCCCCCCCCCACAAAAAAAAAAAAAAAAAAAAAAAAAAAAAAAAAAAAAAAAAAAAAAAAAAAAAAAAAAACTGAAAAGCGACAATTGATCTCTGCAACCCTTTCTTCATTTCAACAATCCGAGACCCTTTATAATGTAACCAATACATAAAACTTGGCATTAGATAACTTTTCTTAGCTTCCTCTATCAACTTTCTCCTACGTTTTATACCACAAGAAGCCAACTTGACTATTCCCTCACTACTTAATCATATTTTGGAATATTGAAACCATATAACCATTATCAACATTCTGCAAGACCTTGGTTCCACTAGAGAATGAAACTTACTTCTCAGGGCTTCCACTACCAAGTTCAAGCTTATGGTGCACAAGAATATTGGTGATCACCTTTGTTAATTAAACTCATCCTATACTCCTCTTTAAGCTCACCAACGGAGCTTCTAACAACTTCAAATCAGTTTTATGACTTTCAAAATCAATCCTATTGGGACTAAGGCCATTATTGTTGTCAAGGTTTCTAGAAAGTTATCTTGGGTCCTTAACCCTCCTCAAGTCAGAGCACACACATAAGGAGCTCCTAACCTTTTGTTACATATATCTGGATTGGTGAAACTAGTATGCCTCAACCAAAAGCCATTTATTTCCATGGACCATTTATGCATAGATTTCCAACCCTTTTACAGTGAGCAGTAATAAGGCTTCCAATTACAATGATGAAAAGGAATGTATGGCGTTAGGGGTGCCAATAGGATTACCCAGCTTATTCGGCCTAAGAAAGTATAAGCCTGGCTGGCTACAAAACAAAGGATGCAAGCTTGAGTTCAAGTCTCCATTCTCGAGCTCAAGAACTAAAGAGATACATATTATTTATTTATTTATTAAATCTATAGTTAGAACCAACCCTCAGCTCTAACAAGCTAATGAAATGAACATGCATAGGACATTTTTGGTTTTGAAAGATGTGGGTTAGCTTCAGTTAGAAATTATCTTTAATTACTGAGAGGACAGACTCTCCATGTCAATCTATAAAGCTGTATCTTTGATTCTAAATTAGCTTGTAATCAGCAAAGAAAGATGTTTGACTTAGCACAGTATAGTTAAATAGATAAGAAAACATCATGATGTAATCAAGTCAGAGAAATGGTCACTGATTGTAAGAAATAACAAAGAACGCAGGTTGTGAAGAATGAAGATTACTTGACTGGTGTATCTCTTGGTACGACATCCTCCATCTTGCTATGGCAAACCAAGGCTAGGTTAACTAATTTCCCCGCCAAAAGAAAAAAAAATGAAGTTAGACAACTTAATAGCTTGATGGCTAGACAAAATTCACCAAAAGACAATTAATGTTGGCTTTTAATAACAGATAGAGTATGTCAACATCTAAAGCAATACTATATACCGCCAAGTATTATAAGCGGAAGCATAACAACTTTCTATTCCCAAATGGATAAGCATGCTGATTGGTATTATAGACAGGACCCGCATACTTAATGTGCCCCAAATGACAGTCTTTAAATGCTTCTTGCTCTTTGTGCAATTAACATGGCGAGAAAAGATAGAATCACACAAGAAGGTTTTCACACAAGAAGGTATTCACTTGTTACATCATTTTGGTCAGCTGATTCTTCCAGTAAAGAAGAAGTTCTGCAAGTGCTGTACTTTGAATGTCCAATCCATAAACACAACCCTTTCCTGATTCATCAGCTACCATTTTAAGCAAAGCCAATGTATCATAACCATTGCCACATGTAGCATCAATAACAGTATCTCCTTTGAACAATGTTCTTCCACACTCTGACAAACCACGATTAAGAGATATTAGAGGGTAATGCATGTAACAACTTATTGTATGCACCAAACACTTTCTAATCTAAAATTCCATGCACAAACAGATATCATTTGATATTGTCAATCATCTTTGTATGCATCAAGTTATATACCATGTTTTCTAATCTAACATTCCCTGCACAAACAGATATCATTTGGTATTTTCCTCATAAAGACACTCCTTTCTGGTTCATCAGTACCATTTTAAGCAATGTCAATGTATCATAGCCATTGCCACATGTGGCATTTAAAAGGTATCTCCTTTTTAACAATGCTCTTCCACAAGCTGAAAAGCCGCATAAAAGATTCTAGAAGCAGAATAACATGAGTAAGAACCTATCGTATGCATCAAGTATTTTTACATACCATGCTTTCTAATCTAGCATTTCACACAAAGACATCATATGGTATTTTCTAACATCTTCCAACTTTTTGCATTCACTTAAAATATTTAGGCATACATGAAACATGATAAGATCCAAAAGGAAACTTCCCATGCTAGGAAAGGAAAAACATAATCCCATTATACAACTAAAACGCAGAAGGAAAGATGAAGGGGGGGAAAATACATTTCCTTTCCTAATAGTCACCGTAACCCATCTTTCTACAACTTTTTACTAAGATGTAGTTTGCCATATAACAGAAAATCCAGTGTTCAAGCTCAAATTTAGTTTATATTAAAACATATGGATACGAATGAACCTGAAGTTGCTAATTAGATGGAACAAAATGGCAAGTGGATAACTCTCTGCAAAATATAAACTTGTACACTAGAAGTTGACAGCTATGGGCACTATAGTTTGTTAAGGAAGCAGTAGGGGAAAAGACAACATCTACATATTTACCAGTAACCTAACTGCTAAGATTTCTCAACATACATTGGATCGGTATGCTTAATCTTCTGAATGAAGCAGTTATCCAACATCAAATTGGAGCAGCAAAATTAAAGAAGGTCGTTGTGAGAAACAAACCAGAAGTTGACTTTCGCGAACTGGTAAGGTCCAACCGAGATATCAGGCAGAATTGATTGTGATAATTCACGAAACATCAATCGTCGGCAAGGAATATTCTTAACTGTTACACAATGTCTTAGGGATGATCTCATCCAGCCCTAAATTGTCCATTGGCAGTGCCAGGGTAAGGAATTCTCCAAAAGGTCGGCTCATTTATCATCACTCGAGTTAAGACCAGAAAAAAAAAAACATATCAACTTGTTTATACTATTGCAGTTAACATAAAATAAAACAAAATAGTGATAATAACAATGGGTTTCCTGTACCTACGAATGAGCCACCTCGATTGCCTTGCGCTTGCCGGAGATGAATCCCATCAAAGCATCATCTGCGAACACAAACTCCATCGTTAATCGACAGCATCAAGTTCGAAAATCTAATTGGTCTCAGAAAATGGGGCTGAATTTAGCAATGAGACTAAGAAATGAATGGTTTTACCTGAGATTGGAATCGATTTGACCGCAGTCGCCGAAAGGTGGGACCTGAGAAAGGTCCTTCGACGGAGAGGAGAAAGAGAGCGGGTGGCTCCTAGAAAGGGAGGGGAAACTAGGGTTAGGGTTTCCATGAGATTTTGGGGAAGTGAAGGTCGCAGCAGAGACGACGCCCTCATTTTCTCGACTATCCGGCGTCGGAGCTTCGACCGGGCTCGGTAGGTTTTGCTCTTGCTGGGCTGAGCCACGCGGTTGGTTGCTGTGACCGTGTGAATGGTTTGTTTCAGATTACTACGAGAAAACTACCATGAATTTTCGCTTCACTAGATTTCAATAAACTATTAGAAAAAATTGAAAAATTATAATAAAACAAAAGGAAATTAGAACTAAAAATTATAAAAAACTAATATGAACAGTGGTTATTCATTGTAATTTCTGAAAAACTCTTGGATATTTATAAAAGTTTATGGTGTGTTATTGTATTTTTTGAAATATTTGATAGTCATTTGAAATCGAATGAAAATTTATGATAGTTTCTTAGAATTAACCCTCAACTTGCCTCTTACATTTTCCTTTTAAAACATGTGGGCATTTTATATCATGGGCTCTTGTGAAGATAACTCTTACAGGGGAAAAAAAAAACTAACATTTTCACTTGGCCCTTGTATTGTGTGCATAAATCATGATAATTCAGACATATTTTTAACTTAAAACCTTGTCATTACCCTACAACATTACATAAAGAGAGTGCTATTGTGATCAAACTGTTAGATAACTTTCAATAGTGTGAAGACTCAAGCAGTACTGTGATAAACTTGTTTTTTTACCCGAGTTTACCTAAATAGTCCATGAATAAATTTCTTTGACAGATTTATCTAGAATGTTAGCGTAAAAATAAGAGTTTCCTACCTTGTCAGTTTAGCCTTTGAAGTAAATAAAATTTAATATTGTTAAATTATTATTGCTAGTGTATGAAATTTCATCCCCGTGTTCGCTTCTCAATCTTCATTTTGGGTCAATCATGAATAATTACTTAATTAGTGTGTACTCATATGATTTGAAGAGGTTGTAGTTAATTGATTCACGCGCTTCTATTTTACACAGTTTACCCATTTAACCTGTAGGTAAAGAAAAATTCTCACAGGTTAGAGAAATTTCTTCACTATCTTTTCAGCCAGTTCAAATTTCTATCTGCTCAAGTTAATCCTCGCGAATCGGTCTACGCTTTACCCTTATGACAAATTAAATGTGATCTATAACTTATCTCTTACAGTGAGGGCAAGGAGAGAGTATTTAAGGTAAGAGAAAGGATAAGCCCTTGCCCAAGTGCCCTTACCTTCACCCATCACAATCCTTAGTTACATGTGTGGTGTATGTCTCTTGCAAGTACACTTGTGTGGTGTATCATGTATGCTTTATAGACGGTGTTAGAAAACTTGTTGGCCACATGATAGTCGAGCTTCAACCTCGTGATTAACGTGCAAGATGTTTTTATTGAAACAAACTAAATGCAGTGACTTCAACACATCTGTCAAGCACCGTTTATAACATCTGGAAGAAAACCAATCTAACTGTCGAATACTGCTCAACATGCAGAGCTCATTTATCTCGATTTCAGACACGTATTACCTCCATTATCGACACGTTGAGCGAAATCCCTAATAAATTTGGATGTATTGCAAAAGTAAAAGACATCAAATCAAATCAAACTTTTTTTTTAAATAAAAAGAAAGTTTTTAATTTCCATGCATATAAATTGTCCTCCTCCTCTTCCACTGAGCAAAATAAAGAACCAGTTATATAATGTCAAGAGCAAATCTATTTTCAGTTTGTACTTTGCCATCCTCAGTGAGAGTTTTGAGAGTTGCCCAATTGTGAGGCTCATAATGATATCATGTTTAACTGTCCAGCTTTTGTGAGGATCTCTGGTGTAATCACAAGAAGGATGTTGAGTCTAACTCGGTCTCTCTCAAATAATTTAAACTCTCAACTTGATGAGCTGTCGATTCCATCTCTGTCTTCTGTGAGGTCGACTTCACAAGCACATGTAGATCAAAGGTTGGCCGTGGCAAGAGAACTCATCAATGACATTCATAATTCAGAGCTTACAGAAAATGCCATGCATAGACTCGCACAGGTTTCTTCTTTCCTTTATTTATTTTGTTTCTTAATTGATGCAAATTAATGTTTGTTTCTTTTTAGCTTTAATACAGTTGAAAATCCGTAAGAATATAAACCTATGAATTTTAAATGATTTGATAGGCGAAGAGAGATTGTTAGTGTCCTGGTGTTATATTCACTGACGTTTTAGACTGTTGTAACACCACTCTTTCATATGGGAGTTTTCAGGCTCAACGGAGGGATTTTTACTTAAGTAATTATTGATGAAACGTGAGTATATAAAATAATTTGATAACTAGAAAAAAGAGTTAATTTGTATTATTTCAAAGTAATCTAAATTTTATGTTGAAAATGATGAGATTTTTCTTGTATTGAAATCATACAACCAGTCACTGAGACTTGGCTGGTTGGTAAGAAATATGGGCGGTTTAAGGTTCAAGACAAGGCTACGGCCTTATTTTCAAAAAAAAAAAAAAAAACAGCATAAAACTAAAATGGGCCTATAATTATAGATTATTAATGGCTTATATATCTAGTTTTCAAAATT